>OMNZ01108620.1:58591-81686 GCA_900303255.1 Lesueurigobius sanzi
ATATTGGCTCCAACAAGCCTTTTTCAAGAACTTAAAAAAAAAAACAACAAAAAAAAACTAGTAATTAGTAATCAGATTACTTTAAAAAATAAAGTAATAAAAGAAGTAACAAGAATACTTTTAGAAAGTAATCAGTAGTTGGATTACTTTTATGGAGTAACCGCAACAACACTGTTTAGCAGATATGCCAATTTACAATATGGAGTATATCTCCTACAAATTAAATATATTTGATGCGTAATCTCTCAAAATATGGTATAATAATGTTTTTCCTGCACTTTTGTGGTTAATTCAAGACAATTATCTTTTCATTCAGATGTTTGTCAACACAGATAATTTTTGTTAATATCACCAACCCCTAGTGTACACTTAAAACAATTACCACAAACCTGTAGCTAGATACATACAGTAAAAATGGCATATTCAATTCTGTTATTTAAAAAATATATACATTCTGTACTTTGTAATGTATAAGGTCACTGTGGAGTAACTTTTTGGAGTACACATACATACATATACTTTTTACTTCTACTTAAGTAATACTGTATTATTTTGAAGTAACTTGAGTAAAACTTGAGTAAAACATTCAAATACTCTTTCCAGTGTGAGTGTGACATATCAAATCATTATCGAATCAAATTTACTTTTTACAACTATTTATTTCGACCTCTACCTCATTTCGACGGTGTACTTTGTGGACATTTTAGATTTCTCACAAACCGTATTACCTAATATTTTACTATGCCAACACCAAGGCCTTTATTTACTTTTACCAGAGTAATTAGTCGGGCACTACTTTATTTTCAAGGAGCCAGCTTTCTCTCTTTACATAAAAGCTTTCACCTGGAAAAACACAAATTGTCTAATCTGTGTGTTTCATTATTGAACTGATTCAAGGTTTCTACGTAGAATTATATGGGAACTTCTAAGATCGTTTTTAACAAATTTTTCAGTCTTGTACATAACAATATTTGCAAAGATTTTTTGGAGGGAGTTTTGATCCGCAAAAAACAAGGCGAAGTTAAATCTTTTTGAGTTTAACACCGAGGGCTAGGACTATACCTCTTTTCTGGGTTGTAGTGATTCCTGTGTTTTACTGTGGTGAAGCACTGTGGTCTTCTTGTGTTGTTCTAAAGTGCTACACAAATACATTTTGATTGATTAATTGTCTGCTAATATGTCAACAAACTAAACCATAAATGTAAGCATGGCTCTATCCATTATGTACATTTTGTTGCCCAAAATAGGGAATTTTGCCCATTTGCCCATTTGAGCATGAAAACATAAAATGTAAGAACATGTACAATACATTTTATTCTCATACTTATGTCAGTAATATACAGCTAACGTTTCAAAATGATATCTTTCAGTTTCGTTTTTTTGTCTCTATTCACCTGCAGTGTCTCGCCTTAAGCAATAATAACATTTTTTTTAAAGATGGACAAATATTCCAGCACTGAGCAATGTTTTTTTTTTATTTTATGTTTCAAAATTAAAATAGACTGCTACCAGAGTGCTGTCGATGGGACACGGTGATGCTCTGGTGTCCTGCTCCTCTCCAGGCTCGAGACAGAGGCACAGGTTACACTCCTCTGCTGATCCGAAAGGAGTGTCGCGGGACGGACCTCCCACTGACCCATGAAGCCAGATTATGGTAAAACTGTTGAGCCCTGAAATGAAATAAAACACAGAAAAACAGCTCGTCTAATTTGATGGCGTTCATTTAACGTGATTGATTATGATTTGATGTGTGTGACTTACTGATTTCATATGTCCCGGGAGCCTCTAAACTCCAGTCGGATGAGACATTAAAGGAGCAGTGATCCGGCATGTTGACATGGAGTGAGCTTTGACCTTTGGGGGTCATTCCCAGGAATTCCACAGTGGTATCAGAGAGGTCCCGCCGTCCGAGCCCCAAAACCCCTGATAAAGCATAAACCATGCTTGATATGTTTATTACAACTCATTTGAACACACAATGGCAAGTAAATGTTATTCTAAAAAATATACTGAAATTTATGGGATGGTTGAATTAAATCTATTTTCTTTGTTTGTTGAAAGAAAAAAAAAGAATAAGAAAAGAAAAAAAACATAATTGATTGTTATAATTGACAGATCAATATAGTAACATTCAGATGTATTAATAATTATTAAGGGTAATCACTGACCTGGGGACTCATTCAGAGGTGCAGCCAGCTTTAAAAACATGAATCAGAATCAGAATAGATTTTATTGCCATTGTCAATGAAAGGTTTCATAGACTAGGAATTTTCTTCGGTGTACTCGTGCAACATGAAACATAAACTTTTACTAATGATAATAAATAATAAACTGTGGAAAATAATGTATAAGAATTAGAAAAACTATAAGGCATGCATAAAAATAGAAAAAGGTAAAATAGTCCCAGAGTGGCGGATCCTCACCAGAAAGGGTCCACACAGAGTCCCATTTCCATCACTCCTTACCACACTGTCCAACAGACAATAAAAATAATAAATCACAAGGAATCTATGCAGTTTCATAAAGTCTTTGTTCAGGTAAATATAGAAGTGTCTCATGGGTCCTCCATTGATTGAGTTCAGCCAAGAAATACAGTTTCTCTTTTCCAAAAGTTGAACTTTTAGGTGTGTGTCCTGGCACATGTGTGAAAGAGTTGTTGCAGTCTGCTTTCGACAGTAACAGCTCCCCGTGGCCACAGCAGCCACACTGTATGTGCCAGAAAGGCAACGCCAAGTGAGTAATAGCTTTCTGTGGTATGCAGAATTTACAGACAGATACTATTTTTTCTACCAATAGCCAGAGACATTTTGTTTCATTGGTTATTAATATTTTGTTATATTTGCTTCAGCACCTATAGGTTAAAGGGACTACACCTGATTTGTTCCTATAGTGGAATTTTTTTCCTCCTTTAGTATAAAGCAAATTTAAATATTTGTGAAAATAATACTGTGCATTTGTGTAAATGTAAAACATTTATAGTCAATTTCATGGCTTGTGGTCTAATTTCCTTGCATTTCTGTGACTATGACTCTATAAGTGACCCTGCCACTTGTAAAATGTATTTATAAACTCATCTCAAGAGAGAATTTTAGAAATGTGTGAGGAAATAGGAATGTGTTAGGACCACAACCATTTATTTTAATGGCTCCCTGGCATGAAAAATCAAGTATAGTGCCTTTAAATGGAAGGGAAAAAATAAACAGAAAAAACGGACGACGGATGCACCAAAATGGCACTTCCCTCCCTGCATTTCAAACACGCAAGTCAGACAAAAAATGTCTAAAGACACATGTACTTTCAGCCCTTTTTATACGCAGATGCACAAATATGTGTAAGAACTACGTAGTTTTAACTCTGCGCGTGTCTGCACTCACGCTCACCCTTTCCTCTGGCGGAGAGCAGAGCTGTGCCCCGGGTCAAGGTCATCGCTGTCGGTCTGCACACGTCCCAAGAAGCAGCAGGCGTCTCCGCGCACCGAGAGAGCGCAAACCGTGGCGCTGAAAAGAAGAAAAAGACAGCCCCACTCGGTGAAAGCGCACCGTGGACACATGGCTCCAAAACGGTTTCAGAAAGGCCGCAGCTCAGAACAAAACAGAGACATATCACTGCGGCGTCAGAGCCCAGAGACAAACAACGCAGTGGAGACGGACAGGTGTGTGACATAGCTCCACTCGGACTGTATGCATCAAGCATGAGCCACGAGGAGGAGGAGGAGGATGGGCCAGGGGTCAAACGGCGTCTCTATTACCCATTTAGGACGTTTAGAAATCCTTATCCAAAGAAATAAATCCAAAACAAAATTGTTGACCATAGTTAATTGCAAAAACAAAACAAACAAAAAAACATTAGTCGACGCACGAGAGCTTACGTTCAAAATGAAAGGGGTTTATCTTGACCAGTGTATGGCTGATATTATAGTTTAGCCCATGTGACATGCGGTCAAGTGCTACAGACCAACATAGGCAAACATTTTGCAATTAACTAAAAAGAAAGATAAAATTGATATTCTACTCTGGAGAAAATGGCTTGAATTCAACTTTTTGGAACGAAGCCCACGCTTCCTTTGACACTGAGATGTGTAATCGTTTTGCCAAAAGGAAGAAGCCTACTCTGCTGTTGGCAACAATGACGCTTGAGAATTTACACAATTTTATGACATTGTAACTTCTTGTAACTAGAAGGAAGTGGTATATAACATAGCTCTAACCTATTTTCTATCAGCACATCCCTTTAATTCATTGTATAGGCTAGGACAAGTTTAGCCATGTGTTTTACCCCTTGAAAATATGATTGGCTATTTTTGTGTCGATTTGACACGGATTTGTTGGTTAATCTCCTCTTATCTGGACAAACTTGTGGAAATACAGTTATTGGTGTTAACTTTGCACACTTGTTCAATACCCCTTTCTTTTATTTCACAGCTAACTCCACCGGTCCACCTTAAAAATCTCTTTCGAGTCCCCAGACCTCCCCTTTAAGAGGATCGTGCAGTTGCTTCCATGTCCGACAGAGGGCGCTCACAGACCGCAGCATCTGTCTCCTGCTGCCGCTGCCAGAGAGAGGCACCGTGGGGGTACTCAAACACAACACAAACTGCCACTTTTGATACGAATGTGCTCCTATCAGTGAAAGTTCGATCCGTCTTTTGGATCAGAGCTCACGGTGAGCTATTCGGTCCTCCACACATAAACCTATTCATTTTACGCACATGTAGGCTTACCAAACGGTCTTATGTAAGAAAGGCGATGCGGTGCAGGTTAAATCATTGTTGTGTTTACAGTGTAAATCAGCAACATATAAGACAACCATGAGATATTTGTTCTCTATTTGGACACACTATCCGCGTTATAGGGATAAAGATGTGGCTATAGGCTGCAACTAGTTTAAATTGCCCTTGTTTTGCTAATTCAATATCGAGAGGCTCCCGCGAACAGCTGGGAAGAGCCCTAGTCCTGGATCACACTGAGTAGACCATTTATTGCCAAGAGCCCACACATATTATTACGCAGCCGCGAGCTCGTGACGCTGCGTAAACCCTTTCGCGGGCCTCAAGTGAGCTCGAATTAACTGCTCAATTTGATAAACGTGTGCTTTGTGTGAGGGCAGTGCGCTGCATCGCATTTAACGCAAGTCCAACTCAACGAAATCTTAAATAATAAGCTCGTGCTGTGAGGTAAATGTATTATGTAACGCCCGATGTGCGCCACGCGGCACCGGTGCGCTCTGCGCGCACGGACGCGAAAATCAGACGCGCTCTGTTATTTAAAAAAATCAAACCAATAACCAATAACCCACTTAACACCGACGCGTGAAATAAACGAACGAACTATTTAACAGTGTGGTTGTTTCGTTTGGATGGATGTGCGGAGCGATTAAAACCATGGAAAAGTCATTATAATGAACCAACTTCAGCTCCGCTCACAACAGATCATGTGCCACTGAAAAGCTACTGAGACGGTCTAAATATTTTTTTTCTGGAGATAGTTGTGATCCGCTGTGGTCGTAAATAAAGAGCAGATGAAAGACATATGATGAGTTTGTGATAACGCTCACAAACACACACTGTCCTCTGTGTTTTTCTCCAGTGGCTCTAATGAGATACTTAACCTACATTTGGTCAAAATCTGCTTATTTTAATGTAAAGATATTTTGTGTTGCTAATATCTTTAATCATCTTACAACCCCATTTTGAATATCTCTCTCCAAGTTGACCAAAAATATTGGCTATAGCCAACCTGTCCGGTATTTTAGGCTATATTTAGGAAAGTGTCAGTTTCATGGAAATCATTTTCTTGGCCATTCATTTCGTGGTGTTATTGAGACAAAGTAAACCACACAATAGCGTTTAAAACATACGTGAACATAAGCGTCACATTCGCCACGAAAGAGAGAGAGACACGTTTGATCTTAAAATAGAGATGTATTTATTGAAATGCAGCGTTGTAACACACTCTTTATTGATAATGAAGACCTCTACCCCACTTTATGAATAAAAAAGGCACAGTATTATAGGGTTAACAGGTTTGATGACATCATTTAAAACAAGTTTGTCTGAATGACAAAAACAAGCCTTCATAAAAATAAAAAAATAAACATTTTTAACAAAGTGAGATGATTTTTGACTTGTTGACGCACGGAGCTTCTGTCTTGCAGCACAATGCGATGTTAGTATAGCCATAGTGTTTTAAGTATTAAGCCTCTATCAAGTGTATTTTATAGATCATGACAACTTCCAGACAACTTTTTCAAGCATGGTTTGCAGCTCTTTTACGCAAAATGATTTCGTTTAAAAAGCTGGATCACCTAAATATTGTTCAAAGCAAGGTGATAGTCTGATTGAAGAAAGACATAAGACGACTTTTTAAAAGTATGATCCAAAATAAAACCCGATTAAATAAGTACGAGATTGGAGATAGTTGTCACATTTTTTCATGACGCTGTGACGCATGACTTTATTTGATCTTGATTTAAGTAATCTCTTGGTTAAAGCGAAACTGTAGTGAATTATTCTCACCAAAAAGCGCCTGCGACCCCGCTGATGGTGCTCGTGTCCCCGGGGGCAGGTGAGGGAAAGCTCCGGGGCTCCGATTACACTCCAAACAAGTCTCAATCAGGCCAAATTATGAACGAAGCTGATCTTATCTGCAGTTATGTGAGTGACAACAATGAGACAAAACTGCTCAAAACGTGTTTAGCGAGATTATTGTTTAATTGCATTTAACATAAGCGTCTGAATTCGCGTTTACCAAAACCTAGACAAACATGGCATGCAACATTGTGTTACAGGAAGACTTATTGTGATTTCGCCTTAAGTTTACACAATGAGCATAAATATGATATGGTGCAAAAAATATAAAAACAAATAAATTAATGATTAAATGAATGAATAAATAAATAAATAAATAGGGCTAAAAACTGTATTTTGGATGATTGGGCCATTAACAGACTTAAAAACAACAAAGAAGAAAATCATTTTTGCCCAAAACTGTCTTCAGTTTTACCAAACCACTTTTGACTTATTCATACGACAGGGACAATTATTTGTGTCTAAAGAAAACAGACTATGGACATGGAACAAATGTTTTTTTCTCCCTCAAATATATGGAATTAATTTAAATCCCAAATGAATGTAGTTGCTTTATATTGATAACTCAAATACTATTTTTGATTTTAAATTTTATTCGTAATTCAGTTTTATGACAGAGTTGTCAAAGAGCAAAAAGCAACATGCACAATTTCCACTTCAACAAATGTCCAAATCAAAATGAATCATTGTGAGCTATTACACATGGAGCCATACACCTGGAGCTCTATAGAGAGCAAAGTTCCTCTATTTTTATCCCAAAGATAAGGGCTGTCTGGCCCAAATGAGTTGTCCACAATGAGGCTTGGGTCCCCAGCTTTCCCCTTTGTCCCACATCCTGAATACTCAATATAAAGAAGTGGGGCTTGTAACTTTATCTGGCAAAAGACCAGAAAAGCCCGAAAAAGTGCCCTATTATATTTCTCACTCTGCCAATTTAAGAAAGTTCACATGAAGAACAGAAAGGAGGAGCTGCTCTCAGAGCGGCTTTTGACACATAGTGCCTGCGTGCCCTACAGCAAGGCATCGGGCCGTGGTTTTCATTAGCCTGACTTTGACAGATAGCACTAACTGCACAAGAAGAGCTGTAGGTAAGAATCTGTCGACTCATAGGCCGACATCCTGACACTGCAATCAATAATCAACAAGCCGCGGCCTGAATAAAGACATCCAGACCGTGTTGTGTCTCTGTGAGCCATAAGAATGTTCAGAGAAGCAGCGAGTCCAATTAAAAAGGCTGTTCTTCGCTCTCCACATTTTGGTATCATAAACAATTGTATTGGAGTGGCTGGGACTGAGGGGCTTCTGTTGGTGGCTTTTATCCCTGGTTTCAGACCAGGCTGCCTGTGCTCCTAACTCCCTGGTATGAGAGGCCAAAGGTCACAGCTGCTTGTGGCTGCGTTCAAATCCCCCTATGGTGTGTAATGTTTTCAACTGACCTGTCATTTTAAAAGGGGACTTGTCCGGATACGTGTCTTCAAACTTTGGGACGTTTTAATCATCAGGATGAAATAGAGATGTATGAAAAGTACACTATAAACACGCTCCAAGTCAGTCTTCCTTTGCTTTGTTTGTTGGCACTTTTATTTTTATGTTTGTCCATTTGTGAGACAATATAAGCTATTGATTTATTTGTATTATTGAACTTACTTTTGGTCTGAATAGTTGTTTCCTGCAGTTTTTGTTTCTCTACAATACAGCTAAAATAAAAATGTCATGTCAAAATTGTTTAATTCTGAAAATATAGAATCTATGAATCACTGTAGCTAAATTGTATACAGCCTATATATGTTATATAACACGAGATCAACACCCATAGGAATTACCTAAATACAAGGACGCTATTGTTGAAAAATCACAACTGAGGCACTAGTGATTGTTTGTAATAAATAAATACATAAATAAATAAACAGTTGCGGGGGAAAAACACACCAATAGTTTTATAGTGTAACTTCTCAGGCTTTTGTTGGAATAAAAGACTCACCTTTGGTTTACACTTTTTAAATTTAAACATTTAAATTTGACCGAGAAATGTACAAAATTTACAAGTGATAATTAATTAGGAGGATCCATGAATTATTCATAAGTTTAAATAAAGCTTTAATTGGAGCCCGAGGCGGTACAAACACAATAAGAACTGTGCTGCACAGAGGCTAAAGGAAACTCTCCAGAGTTCATATGTAAATACTTCATCCATTTCTGATTCTTCAGTGGTTATTGTTGAATAATCAGACCCACCAAAATACCAAAATTTGATGTTGGTTTGTGATAGTTTTTTTAGTCCTCATTTACTCTGTATTTACTCTGCTCAGTTCTCTCATTCTTGCACAGAAAAGCCATTACAAATGCAGTAGAGCTCCGTGACTGAGCACTCAGTCTTCCGCTGCTGCTTTTCCCTCTGTACTCCCCCTTCTCAGCCGCAGCGCTGGTCCTGGGATTTGGGGACCGCGGCGCACTGCAGCCCCGTGGGCGCTTATTAACCGCATTCAATGTTGGAAAACACCATCACTTCATTCCCTAAACCAAAATCTTTCAGAAATATGCCAGCATTTGTCTAATTTTGCACTGTGGGAAGTTCATATATAGGATTTGTTCAGTAAAATATTTTCATTCTTGAAACGGGGATATGTTAACCAGGACCTTGTCTGGAGCTGACCCGGGATTTGCGCTGAGCTGTGCCGCGTAATCCACAGCAAAGGCGCGGCTGTCTGCTCCGTCGTCAACGCGGTGCTATAAAGTAAAACCGAGGGAAAACCAATTTAGCAAAGTTGTGTTTATTTGAAGGAGCAGCACTGAAGAATACAGTTGCTACTTAAATGTAAACCTGGATTTTTCGAGTCTCAGTGCGTAATGGATGACTGATCGCATGAATATATTAATGATATGGGGCACTGACCTCACACTCATTTTTAATTAAGGGAGAAGGGGAACGTGAAAATGCAAAGTTACACATGAGTTGGGTCTATGGAACTGAAGATAAATATTGAATAAAATCTCCACAAATAGCCTGCAATCTGTGAAGATCGTGAGGGTTTGAGAACATGTTTATAGAATTGTGTCACAGCTTTTGTCAGGTGGTTCCCCGATGAGCAAAAACAACTTGCAGGAACTACGCTTTTTATTTATTTCAACGTTAAAGAAAATGCGCCACGCAATATTTGAATAGTTTTGAGTAAATTGCTTTTGATTATCAAGCATCTTCAACTTTTACGCACACATTAAATAAACGAATTGGTTATTTTTGACAGTTATGAGTGGCATGCATATTGTTACGGATTTATATATATTTGAAACTGGGCTATTTATAGAACAGGCAGTTATATATGATGAAAGAAATTATAGAAATAGTGTGTGTGTGTGTGTGTGTGTGTGTGTGTGGGGGGGGGGGGTATCATCTCCATTTCATTAGCTACGCACGGAATGCTTTGGCATTATTTCATGTGCAGTGCACCTGCATGGCCAATTGATCCTCAAACGGTTTGTTTCATTTTGAATACATGTAACCCAAATGTTGTGAGCTCGTGAGTGACCTTCTGTGACGGGTGAATGTTTTACAGTTGAGAGAATAAACATAAAAACCTCATGACAGCTTTTATCGGCCTCCGTGTTTGTGATTGTCTCAGAGATCAATGCAAAGTGCTGACCTCAACGCGCTCGCCTTTGTCCGTCAGCATTAACCATCATTTTGGTTCCCAAACAGCGCTGTGCTCAATAAACGTAATATTTGAGCGTTTATATTTTAAACAACGCCAGTCATGTTCCCATATCCTTTTTGTTGCGGTTCTATAGAAGTTACAGTCTACTGGTTTCCAATCCGCACTGGAATTTAACCCTGAAACGCCAGCAGCAGAATAATGGCTTGTCTCTGCTCCCAGTCCGGCCCCTCCAGGCTCCAGCAGTCAAGCCGGGGCCAGACAGCCTGCCAGCCCCGGCTCCCCTTATCAACCTCAGGGCTCTGGTGTGGACCAGAACGGTCGGCGCCATTAATCAGGCAGAAAAAAACGTCAAACATGGTGCATGGTCCGGGTAAAACTTTTTTCTCATATCTGTTTAACACCAGGCTGACCTGTGTTCAACTTTGTTGATTAGCTACTTCATCGTTGCTTTTTACGCATTGTATTGGCGGTCCTTTGCACATGCATCATGTCCTCTCCTTCATTTTTTACTAGCCTTCTACATTCCTGTTTGTTGGTTAGACCAGTGCAGTTGCCGCTGAGAGCACGCTGGAACACTGTTTGCGTAAAAGACTGCGGTTCATCCTATGCCAGCTTCCATCAGAACATCTCGACTCTATGAAATACGCGAGCTTCTCCGTGCTATGTCCACGTGTTTCTATCACGTGGGGTATTAGAGTGGAGGTAGTTATTAGCTTGAAACTCATCCGTTATCATTGTCACTGCATGTGCAACAATACAGATCAAATTTGGACAATACAGATCAAATTTGGATAAGTAGCAAATTTGTATATACAGGTTTTTGTAACAATTATGTTTTTAAAAAAAAGTTCCCAGAGAAATTCGACATTGTATAGCCCTATACAAACACAACACACAATAATAAACAATGAGGCAGTAATCACAATGTCTCGTTTAATGAACGCTTAAAAAAAGAAAGTGCTTTTTAAAAAAAAATCACCGTTCAAGTTTCCATACGAGTGCAGATATCTTTTATAAGTCCACAATCAGAATCAAAACATTAAAGCCCAGAAAATCACCAAAATAAATATTAAGATTTTTATAAACAACCAGTGACTAAAAGTCCGTATCAAAAACCTGACCTCAAGTATTGTATAGGCCTATCAACATGAGTGAATAAGGAGGGCAGGGGAGAGGGGTGGACAGGACTCCGAGTCGCTGCTACCATGCAATTGTTTACATTGATAGCGTCTATTACAGCGAGTTATTTTTCTTCACGATGGAGAGGGCCTCCCAACAGACCGTTTACCACCACCTCGTATACCTCGGACGCGCCATTGTGGGTCGTGCGTCACGGTGTGTGAGAATAGGTTGGAGCGTCATGGTGCGAACGGGTTGCACTTTCTCCCTATACGGAGCAGCTTGTGCTTTTGACATGCGGATTAAAGGTATAGAAGGCTTGCAACACGGAGACTCCCCCTCGACCCTGCATGTGCAACCTCCTCTGTGTGACTGCAATAGCCTGCCCCAATACCACCAGAATGTGAGATTTTTTACAAACTAAAAACAAATCTAAAGTTTGAAAGATCTTCAGTTTCAGGGAGGGGTGAACAGAGCGAATCTTGTTCACACTAAGGTTAATAAAAATGACTGTGCCCTTACAGTAAACTGACATCATCATGGGGCTTTGGGTCTATGATCTGGCCCAAAGCTGCAGCATGGTGCTCTTGTGGAGGCAGAAAAAAAGCCTGCCAATGAGCACAGCGTAAGGCTGTCATGATGTGTGCTACATGTGCAATACTTGAGGATACTAATAACAACTTTTGGGTAGGACTATACATTCATGGAGCTGCTATATTAGAAAGCTAAGAGAGCACCATTTGTCGAGGCGTAGTTTAAGGCTAAAATGGGATGATTGAACAGTCAGCATCGTCCAGTGTTTTCACATAACTTTCGACAACACTAAAATTAGATTCCCAACAAAGTGCAATGCAAGCCAGTCTCTCTGGTGCATGTGCTTGGACATTTATTGAGAAAGCGTTCCATGCTCGTTTGGTGCTGATTTTTGTATGCACCATGGCACTCATTTTACGCGCAAATTTAGTGCGTAAAATAGCATGTATATAAACGGGGGCAATGACTGGCATCTGAAATGAAAGCTAACCTGATATCAGGATTGTTATTTTGATTGTCCATACATAAGGCCTCCCTGGCTTGGTGCAGTGTTATTACAAACCTGGATACTGCACGGAAATAAAAATACAAACTCCAGCCAGTCTTGAGGCACAAAAATAAATCTTACACCGTTTTACGTAAAGGCTCTGTGTTGAGCCAGACCCACTTCAATAGTATAGTATACGGTTTAACCCTTTCACAACTTCATTGAAAACACTTTGTTCCGAAAATCTAAACAGTGGCACACATTGGCAACCTTCTTTTTGATTTAATATTGTCCCACGGGCGCGCTTCCCTTTTAGACAAAGCACATCAGTAAAACGTGACACTATACAATCCTCATTGCGCTCGAAAACCAAGTCATGTAAACACAATATAATAATAGAAATAACCAACATATTGCTTAGGATGGTAGCATTTTAAACAAGTTCTTATTAGAAATAAATGTCTCACAAGCTCCAAAGTGGGCAGTGTAGCTTCCCCTCGCTAAAATATCAGAAGTGGAATGTATATCCATTTACAACATAAAGTAAAACAATTTACGCGGTTAAGAACCGCTTGTGGTGCACACAGAATACAATCTTACGGGACATCCAAGGTTTTTGACTATTTCCTCGTTCTGTGAGCGTGTGGGGGAGGGAAAATCTGTCCGCCAGGCTGCCACTTCCACACGGGGTGGGACTGAGGGGGAGGCCCGGGGAGTCCCCTCAGCGAGTTCATGGAGTAAGCGGGACACAAATCCCCGTCTCTGCCAACAACCAAAGACGGCGTAGAGGGGAAATTCGCCATTAGACGGAAAAGCATTTTTGTCGGAGTTGCTACTACAGTGCTTGTGGTGCTACGTTTACGTCTGCTCGGCAATTCCGGCGTCTGTGTATCCTCGGAATAAGAAGAAGAAGACGAAGATGATGACACAGAAGAGCAGAGATTCCTTTTGGGACTGCTCAGTTTTGTTTTGGATCGCATGGCTCGCTTCTTAAGCTCCAGAGTTTTAAACGTTCTAGTCCTTAAGCGTCCCCCCTCCTCTGATGTGTCCAGGGTGCTTCTGCATTCCTGGGGGCCACATGGGGACTTGGGGGCTACATCAGGACTTTCCCCGGTTAAACTTTTTAAAACTTCTTGCCTTACGCTTTCTTTCTTGTCGCTTTTACATACGACTCCTGCAGCCTGATACTCATAGTCATCATAACTTTCCTCTTTGATTTTCACATTATGGATATTAAAGGGGGGTGTCCTACTTGTATTGCTACTGACTGTATGAGCGGCAGCCGTCACCAAAAGCTCCTCTGTCTCTTTTTTAATCTTTTTTGGCGGACTGATGGACACTTTTACGCACGATGTTTTCAAGCCCTCTTTTTGGTCGTTACATTTGGGGCTCTTGTCTTGGTCGCTTTGCGAGCTCAGTCCTGGTGAATATTCTTGTGCTTTACTCAAGCATAGAAATGCATTGCTCTGACATGGCCTCAACACGCAATCCACTGTCCTGTTAGGCTCAGATGCCTTGTCCTGTTTGGAATCAGTGAAAAAGCTGTACCCCTGAACTGGTAGGTTGAATTTCGGTGGTTGTAGAGGTCCAAAGTCCCTTTTAGCCTGAATGCATGTTAAGTCGCTTTGGGAAGGAACAACGTGGTCAGTTTTTTGCGGTTTGTCCTTGTTGTTGTAGTGAAAGGTTTGCTGTAGAACCAAAGGTGCTTTGTTTAGAGTTTTGGCAAGAGAACCGACACGGGCCCTTCTGAACCGGATGCTTTGAACGGAGACACGGCTCGAGACTGAGCTCGAGTCTGACTGAGAAGAGCTGTCCTCATCATCGGTGCTGACCTCTGAACTTTCAAACTCATCTTCGTCCTCTTCATCCTCCTCCTCGGAGCAGCTAGTACTAGAGAGCCCGGAGCCGAAGTCAGAGTCCTGGGAGTCCCGGTCTGAGTAGGTGCTAGACTCAGTGTCGCTGCTGTAGCTCTCCGGAAAACCTTGGTGAAGATCATGATGGTAAGGCGGAGATCTTGAGTCAAAGTAAAAATC
The DNA here is from genome assembly GCA_900303255.1 of Lesueurigobius sanzi. Taxonomy (NCBI): domain Eukaryota; kingdom Metazoa; phylum Chordata; class Actinopteri; order Gobiiformes; family Gobiidae; genus Lesueurigobius; species Lesueurigobius sanzi. Next base: position 73,004 of record OMNZ01108620.1, read on the forward strand.
AGGACTGAGATGAAAAGCGCCAAATGAAGTCCCGGTGGATTTAGGCTGAAGGAAAAGCACTGGGGAAACGTGTTGCGCGTGTTTGCTTCTGCTCCACGAGTGTTGTCTCGCGCTGTCTCTGCCGCCGCCCCCCTCACGCCTCCTCTTCCTTTTGTGAAATAGGTCGCCGGCTAACCGCGAGTGCCTGGACTGAGCAGCCATGGCGGACTGAAACAAAACTGGCTGCCGACTCACTGAGCTCCGGAAAATACCATGCCTTTGGCTCAAAGTAACACGATTCCCTGCGATTTTCTCATTTTCATAGTTTTTGGAGTGTTTATGACTGGACCGAGCACTCGACCGATGTTCGCGCCCCGTGGGTTTGTGGTAAAATTGAGGTAGTTTGGAGTCACTGAGATCTTTCCTTCTCCCCGGTTTGTTATGACGCACGAGCGTCTCCGGCACATCGTGTAAACTAAACCAAACTTTTTGATTCCAGAGCTCAGTGTCTGTGCGAAGGAGATCCGAGGATGCATCCTTGTCTTCGGGAGAACATGCCGCTTTCGCTTTCCTTTTGTTGGACTTTAAAACGCGCTCCGTTTTGCATGAGATATACAAAGCCTCCACATCCTCACGCGAGATAAGTGTGCATTTAGCTGCATGAAAAGCTATAGAGTTTATTGCTTTGAGCTTCCTTAGCTCCTCTAGGTCGCAGTGGTGCTTTTTAACCTTCAGGTGATCCATGCGCTTGTGTACCGTGGTCCGAGGTATGTTCTTCAGAAGGTCGGTGAAGACCTGCGACAAAGCAAACATTTGCTTGCCTTTAATGAGCAGGTATCCCAACCTGACTCCTTGCATTTCCTCAAAGCCACATTCCAAGTCTCCCATCTTGAGCGTATTCCCCGTTAATCCATGTAGCTGCTCAGTTCAGTCTGAAAAGCCCATGAATAGCATCCTCCTCGTACCTTTAAGTCTCCACTCTCCTGCTGTTGCGTCATGAAACTGCAAACTTTGACATGCAGAGTTAAATGGAGCGGCCGGCGTCTAATGGGCCGACTGCAACCATGGGTCGCCTCCTGGCTCGGTCCGGCATGGTTGAGGAATGCAGATGGATGCGTGCACGATGCCGGGACTGCTGTCTATACCTGGCGCCGTCTCTGCCGGCTCCACTCTCTTCAAAAGGCAGCAGGACTACGGTTAGGTGTACCACTGCTTCACTCACAGAGATGAAATAGTGAGAGGAGAGAGAGAGGAGAGGGGCTATAGGTGGAGGGAGGGAGAGGCAGAGAGAGAGAGAGAGAAGCAGAAAGAGAAGAAGAGCTGAAATGCAGCTGCTATTCCTGCTGCTGTTCGAGCCACAAATAAAATGACATGAGGGAGGTGCGCGAGTCTAGAGACACCTTCATCAATTAATGCCGGCGGTGAGGACGCCCATTGGACGCCGCTGACAGGTGATGCAACAAAAATGGATATCCCATCTCCACCCCTTCACATATCCCAGCATTACAGTGATTACAATATTTAACAATCGTTACGGTTGTAATTAACACAAGTGTTATAATGAAGCACAAACATTTACGTTATTGTCTTTAAGTTATTTACAGTAACCACAAATCAGGAAATCAAATCCCATCGGTGTTTAGATTCTCGAATTTTATAATTATGAATTAAATCCACGTCTAATTTTTAGTCCGTTCAATTTCGAACCTTCTGAACTTTGCTCTTTGGGCTCTGCCACGTTAAGGCCAGTGCAACACAGCACGACGTAACAGCTCCTTGCTTTTTACATATAACCAGCCTCTATTTTGCTCTCATATGACCTACTTAGATTATTGTTTCGCACTGACACTTACCGGGCATAGAAACACACCGACATGCCCAAAATGCTTTTACAGACCAGTGAGGTCTGTAAATAAATGATTTAGTTGCGTTATTTGGCAACTTGTTGTAATATGCATTTTTGCTGACCTTAGTAAAACAATGATCAGTGGGCTGGCAGCGCACGACTTCTATATGAACCTATTTCATATCTTACCTATTTTTCTCTCGGGATTTTATACACTTATTTTCTTGACATTCTTCTTTTTAGCCGGTGTCTGTCGATGATCCGTGTTTTAGTCTCACAATATGGGCATAGACATAGTTTCTCTTAGAAATATCAGTTATATTGTCACGAGCGTTTCGCTTATGACAACACGCGCACTGTCAGATGCCCACAGTCAGTGTGGAGAGCTTTGTGCAATTTGACGACACCCACAACGTAGTCCATGTAAAGTGACTGCGCTTTAGAGGCTAATTGTTTGAAAGACCCGAAGCCAATGGAGGCAGTATTACTGACTATTGTGTGGCCCTAAGCCATTTTCCTTGTGCCTTACGTCGACTCTTTGTTTTCTCTTAAACACGTGAATCCCTTGTGGCCCGTTTCTCAACAAAGCTGCGCGCAAGGGGCCAAACTCAAGACTGGGCATGCTCATCTCTAGAATGTTTATGCCCGTCTAATTTGCAACAAGGTTTTCTTTTGCAAAGTTTCCTACCGTGTAGACTATTATGCGTTGGTACTACATAAATCGCATCTTGTGTTTTTGAGGACGTTGACATTTTTATTGGATATATGTGGTTAAATCTTTGCTTTGCGGAGGAAATCTAGTGCGTAAAATGTGCGTAAATCTGGTGCTGGGGTACTCTTAATAGACGACATGATTAGCCTTCCCATTTATTATCTACGTTTGAAGTGAAACCTTTTTCCACCATCAAGCCTGGTGTGTTTAGTTGTTGTGTGTATTTTACCAGAACCATAGTTTTACGCGTAAAAGCCGATCGACCTCGTTATCCTTATGACGGCTCTAAAACTGAAATAAACATTTAAATGTTGAAGTTCAGGATATGCCATGTTACACAAAGGTATTATATTTAGATCTAGTGAAGAAATTACGCTATCCTCAGGACAACTCGTTCGAAGTCAACTGTTTCTGTGTACCAACATAGGACTACCTGAACCGGGCATTTTCGCAGAGGCAGCACACTCGAGCTAAGGAGAGGAGGGGCAGTTTGTTGAGGTTCTGGTCCCCAGGGGAATAACTTGATCCCAGCGCCGCGGTGCAGCGTGCTCGAACTCGGGAGATACAGCTGAGACACACTGCGAGGCTTGTGTCATCTCACATCCGACCTCAGCACACCGCTCCAGGAACCACTCTTATCTGTTACCACTCCAGTCCGATGCATTGTTTCAGCATGACTTCCTCAAAGTTGCACCATGTAGAATCTCCGCCACTGTGTGTGTAAGGTTTAAATGTGTTGTACGCTACTTTGTAGAAATTCTGAAATGTTCACAATTCACACTGCTTTATATTTGGGCTCAAAATAAAATAAAAAGTAAATTGACATTTTGTTTTACAATGGTGCCTTTTTCTTTTGCTTATTTATTTTGTTTACAATTTTCACAATTCAGGGGAAAATATTATCCAGTGCTCAGTTAAATGTTAATTCGTCCAGTATTGACTTTAGAAGCGTATTTATTATTATTAGACTATTATTATTAAGCTATCATTGTTGTATTTATTTTTATTAAGTGAACTCAATTACGGTCAATAAAAAAGTACATTTATAAATGTGCACATATTTACTAAGGGCTCTTTGTATGGACCACACTCTTCAAGTCCCTTATGCTCAGGCAATCTGCATGTGGTCGGGGAGCAGAGTGGAGAAGAACTGAAGAACTGTGAGAGAGGCACGGGACGAGACTTTCCTCTGAACAATGTCAATGTGTCTCATCTATTTTAAGCTGTTAGCATAACTATTGTCATTGACTAAATCTGTTGAGCACATGTTTACTATTTGAGTTATGACAAGAAGTCTTGCGTATTCACTGTAAAATGGTGTATAACCTAGGTCTGAGTACAGGCAGAAGGCAATGATGCGTAAAAAGACTTATATAGGCGTTTCCATTTTGGTTCTTCACTGCAAGTACCTAAAAAAATATATAAAACGTTGGACACACATGTCAGTTTTTTCCAGCTGAACGTGGCATTGCTATTGAAGCTTTTAAATACGATTATGTTCCTGTTCCTGCCTACTAACCACAAACGCAACGACAAGGGCCCGATTTAAAACGTGAACGTGGATTGCGCGGTGGGACTGTCAGACCAGTTTAGGCACGTGGATAGGTGTTGCCCAAATGTTTCGCACAAAAGTAGCCTAACTTACACGTTCACCAGTTTGAAGAAGGTGGACTGAAGTTCATCCACGTTATGCCGCGTGCACTAAACTTGGCTGTGTTTGACAGCGTCACCTCCTTTATATGCGGCTAGTTTATGTAGACGCTCGGTCAAGAAGGCACAAGTACTTGCAGAAGTATAGACTTTTATGACACAAACGCACCTCCACGCCAAAACAATGAATTCCTCTCCACCCCCACCTCCTCGGGTGTGATTTTTTTCTACATGCAATCCGAGCCTGAAGTGTGTGCGGACAGTGGGTAGGGGGAGGGCTCGCTTCACCTTTGACCCCATCGTGTTGAAAGTGTTTGTATTTTTTCCTGGACCTTGCTGCAACTCGCCTAAAAGGCTACCAATAGTAGCCAAATTCCCGCAATGATCGTGATGTAAACAGAAAACCAAAGTGCACTAAACAATATCGTGAAAAAAGTTGAATAGCCTATGGTACAGATCAATCATCGACCCATATTGTGTTTGCGTCTTTACTATCCTCTTCACACAACGCGTCGTAACCTATTTTAAGCAAAGTAGGACAACTCAAGAAATGCACATATCTGTCACAACCATAAAACCATAAAAAAGAGAAGCACATATCCTAGGCTATATGAGAAGGAGACTTAGGAGGTTATAATCAGTGTTAATCAGTGTTAATTTCAACACTTCAGACAGAGAGAGAGAGACACAATAGATGCAGTATATGTACCTCTGCAATATATATATATATATACATATATATATATATATAGTGTGTGTGTGTGTGTGTGTGTGTGTGTGTGCGTGCGCGCGCTTTATCCATGTAACATTAAGTTGATAAATTGATAAAACTAGTACAACCACAGTACGCAAGAGGCAGCTTGAGGTAACCCTAGATACAAGTGCCTTTTTTATATAGTAGCCCAAATGTGCATACCAAGGTAGGGAGCTTTAACTATACCCAGCCCATAGGAAGTGTATTAAAGGGTTATTTTGTTTTTATTTTGGAGTCACTCTTAAAAGCACTGGGTGTTTTGTGTGCCTTGAGGAAACAAATAGATGGGCAGTGTTGTTACAATTTTTACTAATCTGATATGTAAGTTTCAGACAAGCTGAGGAACCATATGACTTGTGCTGACTTTGACTTAATCAAGTGCAAGTTGTAAAAATTATTTTTCATTTTTAATGATTCCGTATTGGCCCCTACAGAACGAAGGCCCCCTCCTTTGCCTCCCTTTGTTCTCTCCAGCTCTAATAGGTTTTCCCCTGCCACACACGAATCACTTTTTTCCTTTTTCAGCTTCCCATCCCCCCCACACCCCCTTTTAGTGCAGTGCCCGGTGTCGACTGCAGCATTTGAGCAATTTGAAATTAAAGCAAACAATGGGCAGGCACTCCCATGGACCTCTCGCTCACCATATTACGCGGAGGACGCTCGTGTGCTCTTGTGCATTATTGGCAAGTCATTACGTTTCTCTGGAAACCAAGAGCAGGAGCTTGCTCAGACGGACTGGTGATGCAAGCAGCAGCTGAGTGCTTGGAATAGCATGTACTGTAGCTGCACTCAGGAGCATCGTTGTAAATAATAATAATTATTGTTATTGTTACACCAGTGCAGTGCACATTTAGCATAAGCAGTGCTTAATTTGATGTCCTGTTTAGGGGAATACATTCCTTTTTCTGGGTAAATGATCTGGGGAAGATTTTTGGAGCACATGGCAAATACCTCAGGCCAATGGGGGACATGTGTAAGTAAGTAAAGAACTTTATTTATTTGTAACTCAAGAATGACAAAAAATTGTAACATACAAGAATACAATCATAGGATCAACAAAAAATGAGTTTGTATACACTTTTTTAAAGAGTCGATGGACTAAATGGTTCTTGGGAGAGATAGCATTGCCTACAAACGCCCATTCTCTCATTTTTAAATGAGCATGGCACGGTTATCAAGGCCTGATTGGAAGACCTATCTGGGCACTGCCATTTAAGAATATTCTGGAGCCCGACCATTAAAAGGGAGTACTAATATTCTGAAATGAATCCTTTGCTCAACAGGCAGCCTGCGAAAGGGTTAATGAGGCAGTAAGTTTTGTTAGCAACCAGGCAAATGCAAAAGTTTAGCTGTATATAGTTGTTGACCTAATATCTTCCAGACATTCCAGCAACTAACCTGAGATCATTGTTGTCAGATGTAAAATAATAATCTACTCATCAGCCGGGATGACCCTCAAATCTGTGAATGATTCTACCAAGAAGTAGAAAAAACAAAATTGGTCCCAAGACTGAACCCTGTGGTAGTGGTACCCTGAAACAAATAAGAACCATGCAGATGCAACAGTGAAGGTTGTCTGACACATACAGTAGGTGACCAATTCAAGTGCACTACATGGAAATTCTTTTCCTCAATCCATCCGTACAGACGCCCTATACCGATTTACAAATCAAGCACTGTAGGCTCCCGGTAACTGGCATTAACTTTTTTTCTCTCTGCAGTCTTTTTCAAATGTTACAAGCCACTTAACGGTTTTAGCCACCTCTAAGGCTAATCATGACAGTTTTGTTTAATGAAATAGGACTTTGGCACATAATACAACACATTTGACTCCATATTAGGCAATAACTAGGTCTAGAAGAGGTGCATAGGTTATTGTATATAAAATAACATGTTTAGAGGTTATGCAGATGACATTTCCAGTATGGCTATGCATCAGAAGCCAAATGAGTGTCAACTTTGAGTTGTTGTTTGCTTTGATTGTTGAGGATTTGGTTTAGAATCAAAAGAATGCTAGCCTTTTTGGGGTTTGGGATGGAATTTGAATGTTACCATATAAATATCCCATGTTAAAGGGTACTAAAACACCTGCAAGCTTAATTCTTGTGATATTTATGAGTTCACAAACACACAAGAATCCATCATGTGCAGCCTCCACTGATTTGTTTGAATCCACTCCACAAGTGGATTGTGCTAATTGGCTTACAGTAGCATTATTGCAGTGAGAAGGTGAGTTGTACATGTGCTAACATCAAGAAAACATTTTATTGATAATTTTACTAAAAGGGTGACACTGAAAAAATGCAAGGTTGTTTAAAAACATAAATAATAATTGTCAAACTAAATATTTAATGGTTTGCAATCATGACAGTTGTTGTTTTGAGACTTGACTGTGTGGCTGAAACCAATTCAGATTTAATCAAAAATGATTTGTAATTGTCCTCTTGGACAAACTTTTTTGATCCACAAGGGAAATCGTATTGTCACCATAAAATGTATTTGAACACATCAGGCACAACAGAAATTTCAGTGGTTTTGACCAGTGTCAGTGAGGAGGTTGTCACTGATATTTTGGTGACTTTTGTAATATTTGTGCTGATTATGATGATAAATAGGAGATTACTTGTTAACCCGGGCACACCAGCGTATCAGTTTTGTGGGAATCTCTTTACTCTTTGCTGTGTGAAATGCCGAATGGAGCAGAGGTCATCAACACAGGTGCCCTTTGAGACATATATAGCCCTTGAAACTTTTTGAAAAATAAATTAATAAAACAGTCAGTTTTCCTCAATCTGATTCTTAGGAATTGTTATTTATGTTCTTGTTACACAGTATGTGTTTAAAACTTAATTTGCATTCATAAAATAACATTAATTTGTGGCATTACAAATAGCCTAATTAAATATTGCAACTTTTAGTCTTTGGGAGATTTTTTAAAACTGGTTTACCTGGAACAGCTTAATGCTTGGCCCCTCATACTTTTCCATTTTAGCCCCCCATGGGGAAAAAAACCTTTGGACACCCCAAATCTAGGGAGCAGGTGAGAAACAGTTTTTGAAGGACATCTGAAAATAGAACATGCCCAAATGTTGAATCTGATCATTGTTAGGAAGTGTTTGGATCTACAAATCTGCCAATATTCTTTTGGCTGAAAGTCTTTTCATTTGACCAAAATCACATACATGTTTTAGGCTAGTTCATAAGACATTGAACTGTGTGAGTTTTTGTTTCATGTGTAAAAGCCCAGTAATGACTGAGATATTAGCCATATACCAAAAAAAGGTCATTTTTACCTGCCCAGTATTCTCAATGTTAAAATCTATAGGAGAATATTGTGATAATGTGCACGTCGAGTGGATTAAAAGTCCTTTATTAAATAAGGACGCTTACGCGTTTCGATCACATAGCTTTGTTTTGTTTTTTGCTATAATTTTACCTATCCTTGATTGAAGAGCGTTTTTAATCCCTACACTGATCTCGACCCAGTGAAGCACTCCCATTGTGTTTTTTCTCGGTGGGTGAAGTGTCTTGCCCAAAGACACAACGACAGTCTGCACCTAATCAGAGTAAACACTTTTTGTACATATTATTTTTCAAGCCTGTTGACGCCAAAATGAAACCATCATTATAAACCCAAACCAATCGCATCTGTCCTGCACTTCCTGTGAGGGCGCACGTACATAACGCACCTTACGTCATTACGCATTTCCTGTTCTCTCCGACGCCCCCCCCCCCCCCCCCC
>OMNZ01108621.1:0-23365 GCA_900303255.1 Lesueurigobius sanzi
ATGAGAGAAATGTCACGTACTCGGCCTCGCTCCGCCGCCGTTTAAGCAGAGAAAACAAACAACTTTTCTTTTTTTTATTTATAAAAATCGTGCCGCTGCGCTACGTCTCCTCCAAACTTCTTGATTGACAGTTGCTGAGATGTAAATGAGGACCGTCTCAGATTTACCTCTTCTAAAGGGCCTACCTTCAAATGGCCACAACTTTTTCAAATATGATCAGATTTCCATGTGTTACACGTCGTTGGAAAGCTTGGAGACTACACTTTCAAAATCTGAATAACTCAGAATGCCCCACAACCGACTTGTGTCACTGGTCACATTTAGGAACAGATCTGCCCAAAGTCGAGCAACGTAAAAGTAACGAAAAAGTAACGAGTAACGTAATAAGTTACTTTCTTTATAGAGTAACTAAGTAAAGTAACAGGTTACTTTTTAAAAGAAGTAACGAGTAACGAGAAAAGTTACAGTGATCGAACCCAAACCGAACCCGATAGGCATTACGATATTTGTGTCCGAGTCTAACCAAGCCCCAAAAAAAGAATAAAAAAACAACAATTGCATCTAGTAAAACGGGCCCATTGACTACCTACATATTAGCTTAATAAAGCCAATTTTGGACAGGAGAGGCGTGTGCTATTTCAGTGAACACGGCCTCACACACATCACATCGAACAGCACTCAATGATCACCTAAAGGCCACAAAAAAAATGCAAAAATAAATTGAATTGAAAATGATTTAGAAGAAAGAGACTCACTATAGTATGAATGATATGCTTCGTCACTCTTTGAATTTGCTTCCATGGAAGTTTGCTAAGTTTTTCTTTACGTTTGAAAGACATAAATACATCGGAACAGTTCCTCTGGGATTTCACTGGTAACTTTTCAAAATGTTTAGCTCGAGGCAGTATTGTAGTAGTAAATGAACTGAAAAGAAAAAGCCAATGTGTCTTTACACTTTCACAAAAACACATTTGTACAGCACTAGTCTCACAGTCTCACTTCTCTGCGTCTTTTGAACTTGCATTGTCTTTTGGAGTAAGTTTGTTGATTTTCTGTGGGGAGAGGCTGTCGCTGCTGGGGTTGAGCAGATGTTGCAGAACTGAATACTTCCTATATAATGTGCGACGAGGCCCCTCCTGTGAGCTATCTAAAGGTGTTTATCAGATTGGCAGTGGTGCATTCACTATGTTTTTTTTATATTTTCAGGAACATTACGTGCTGTCCCAATCCTATTTTGCATCTTTATTTTATATTCATGACAGTATGGAGTAATGGGGTGTATTTTTGTAGACATAGAGCTGTGTTGAGGAATTTTGCTTGCCACCTGGTTTTACCTTATCTACAGAGATATCTAGGTACAGCATTCACAGACGTGGTGAAAAAGTACATTGCTTAAATGATAATAACTTATTATTAGTATTGGTTCAGGTCAGAAATAAAAAATAATGCCATGATAATGAAGCCCTTAACATGGATTTATCAATAGATTATCACTAGATAATGTAAAATGAATGTTTGCATAAAAGTAGAGAAATTGAAATGGGTTGATGGTGGAACTTGGAGCACCAGGGCGAAACCTAAATACAGGAGAACATGCAAATCATAGAGAGCCCGCCATTTGTTGGATTCGAAGCAGGGACCTTCTTAGTGTGAGGAGAGAAGGGCTGGTCACTCATCAACCATGGCGCCATCTTCTGGTTAGGGTTACATACGGTATGCTGAGTGTGCTAGTGAGGCAATAGCACAAATTTGGTTGAAAGTTAGTTACATATACCTAGTGTTTAACATAAAAGTGAACAGAGTAAGGATTTCTCCCAGGACAAGCGTCAGAACAAAAGACTTACCTAATGCCCACCTCACAGGTGGCAGTCTGGATGCCTAACTGGCTGTCAGCCTGTAGCCTAAGAAGGCATGACACCTCAGATATCCTGTTTATTCCCCGGATCCTGCTGTCGGATCACTGTTTGACAGCTCGTGTTAAATCTGCAACAGGTTCAGCCGCTGCATGTATACACCATATGTTCCTCTCCACGGCTCTATAAGCAAGACACTGGTGTATTTATAGGTGAATATCTTTCACAGAGATGTCAACTCTGAGACCCGGGACGCCTAGGACTGCTCAAGTACACACTTTTTGAAGTAACTGTGCTATTATTGGTTTATTATTGGTTTGAAGTAGCAGTGCTATTACTTGGAATAAAAATATTTGGTACCCATCACATCAACACAAAAACGTTTTCTGTGTATAATTTTTTTCGTCGTGTAATTGAGAAAAAAAACGTAATTATATTATTATGTGCTAATGATGAGCAAAAAGCAGACGAATTTGCTTTTGCACATCCTCGGCTCACGCTGTAGCTCCATTTACGTATCACATTTGTGCAGCTTATACATAGTCACCCAGTATCTTAACGGTGCATCAGGTCCAACATGCCCATAAAATTGCATGCGCTAATTGTAATTGCTAATTGGCCTTTAATGTAAATGAAGCCTTGTTGTCACCACTGTTCTATTTTTGAAGCTATTATGTGCTTTCTGTTACAGTGCGTCTCACCGTTTCTTCAGAAGCTTCTTCTCGCTGCTGTAATCTGAATGTAAGACTAAACAAACAAGATAGAGCTCTATTTAAACTCTGAAAGGACCTTTGCACTTTTCACTATTTTCATCCAAGCAAGGAACAAGAACTGTCTTTATTCAACAACAAATGTCTAAATATTTCCTTGACAGTGTTGTGGCTATGACAAGAACATAAAAGGACCAATTCTGTCTTGACAAGTCAATGAACAAAATCTCTATCAATCAGCACCTACTGAACCAAAGTGCTTCCCATTAGTGCAGAACTACAACAAACAATTCATGCAGAGAATGAAAATATCATAATAAAACATCTTTCAGTGCAATTCAAGAGGCAAATGCGACTCTGAATAGGCGGCTTTTCACTTTCGCTACAGTCAGCAGGTGTTGTCCTGCGCCGATCTGCGAGGAGCGGTTCACACAGACCGCAGCGCAAGTCCAGGAATAGATTTAAAAACAAACATTAAAAGTTCCAAATGATCCCTGGCACGTACTGGGAGGCAGTGGAGGGAGTGCGGCGCTGGAGTGATGTGGCTGTGCCGGCGGGTGTTCGCGAGTAACCCAGCCGCAGCGTTTTGCTCCAGTAGCAGCCGGTTTAAAGTGTACTGTTTCACACCCACATGAAGTGCATTGCAACGGCCAACGCGGGAGCTAATGAATGCAGGATAGCCTTTCTGGGGCATTTTGGTTTAGCCTTGGCCAAAAGATGAATGTGGATCGAGAGCTGAGTAAACAGATGCCACTTGTCGACCGACACTCTGAGGTGGAGGCAGTAGAATTGATATAGGCCTAAGTTTGCGACGGTTTATCCCTAAATTCCTAAAAGCCATTTCAGGGTTTGACGCACCAAAATTGATAGAGCAGCGAAGAACTGTGATCAGAATCATTTCATGGGAAAGATACTCCGACCTTCTACGAAATGCACATTTACTTTCAATTTCCCTGCAGCTGGATGTGGCCCGGGTTGGGAGACGGTTTCACAGCCTGGTAGTCAGCCAGACTGGAAGCAATGTGTTTCTTAATTTCCCTTGTTCATTTGCTTGTTCGTGGCCTTTTCCCCTTTGTACGAAGCTAATCTGGCCTGACAGGGAGGGTGTAACATTACATAAAGCCCGAAGCCGACCCGCCGCCTGCTAATTTACTGTGCTCATCAGCCATCGCTCCACAAGACGGGCTTTAATAATACAGGGACAGGAAGGACAGCCAGAGCACGAGCTGAGAAGGGTTCTAATGGCACGGCTGTCTCCAAGTATGTGCTCCATATTTGATGTTGTAATTTTCGTTCCCAAAAAGTCCCAGAACTAAGAGGTGGGTCATTGCTCATAGTCATAACTTTCAATCTCGAGATGCTCCTCTTTGAAACACATTTTTGACTATATTGGAAGTAACTGCTCGAAGTCTTTGTCTGAACACAATTTGTATGTATTTTTAAAGCAAAACTCTGCAGGCGAAACTCAAGCAGTAGATTTTTTACATGAATATGATGAGGTTTTCTTTCATTTAACGGTTTCAGAACAAAATAACATTTTATTCCTAAAAATTGCTCATATTTTCCACAGCTAAATATTACTTATGGATAGAGCCAGGTTTAAATTTATGGTTTTGGACGACTCATCATTGGATATACCAGCAGGGGGACAGGAGGCGGAGTACAGATGATGTACTGATGATGGTTTTGTGGAGTGGTGTGAACAAAACCACCTACAGCTGAATGTCACAAAGACCAAGGAGTTGATGGATTTCAGGAGGAAGTGGACCCGCCACAGCCCAATTAACATCAGTGACGCAGATGTTCAGATTGTGAGCTCTTTTAAATATCTTGGGAGTCCACATAGACAGCAAGCTGGACTGGTCAATGAACACTGAAGCTCTGTTCAAAAAAGGACAGAGCAGACTGTACTTATTGAGGAGACTCCGGCCCTTTAACATCTGTAGGACCATTCTGCAGATGTTTTACCACTCCGTTGTAGCCAGTGCCATGTTTTATGGAGTGGTGTGCTGGGAAGGAGGACTTAAAGGAACAGACCACTATTTTCCATACTGAGATGATGCTAACAACATCTTTGGTCTTCGTGCGTGACTGAGGGCATGCACAAAGACCAGACAGGTACACATCAACTCGTCTAAGCTCAGGTAAGAACATATCTGAGTATGGAAAATAGTGGTCTGTTCTTTTAAAGGTGCAGACATGAACCGGCTAAATAAGCTGGTGAAGAAAGCTGAATGAGTTCTGGGTCTGGAGCTGGAGCCAGTCGGGGTACTAGCCGAGAGGAGGCTGCTACAGAGGCTGCTCAGCATCAGGGGTAACCCTTCTCACCCCCTGCATGAAACCCTGCTCTCCTACAAAAGCCCCTTCAGTGGGAGACTGAGGATGCCACGGTGCAACACAGAGCACCACAGGAGGACCTTTCTACTGGTCGCCAATTGGACTGTTAAACCCTTCCCCCTCCAGCAAGGAGGCTCAGTGAGGAAACAAAGTACAAAGGACATACATGTTGCACTTCCTTGTGTTGTTATCCAGTTGTGAAAGTCGGAAAGTTTCTTAATGTCAGTTTCATTGTTTTATATACATTAATTTGTGTCTTTTTATGGATCCTTCTGGCACATGAATTTCCTTTGGGATTAATAAAGTTATATCCTATCCTATCCTTCATCAGTACCGGCAGTACAGCAAAGGACACAATCTGAGGCAGACTGGGAAATGCATAGTCATTAATCATAATTTCAGTAGCATCAGAAATCCTAGTTTCTGCTTCAATCTACAGCTTTCTAAATTCTCTCAACTTTCATCACACGTTTCCTCTGCTGCCATGTGCACAGATCTTTACAAAAATCCCTAAACATTTTGATGTAATTCTTGCTCTAAGTCTGTATATTCCAGGAACCATTAATCAATTATTAAAATATTTTACTATATGAAATTATGAAATAATAACAATTTCAGTAATTGATTTAGCTGTTGATCAGTTGTTTTTAGGTCAAAAACAGAAAAACTTCTCAATAGAATGCAATAGTTAAAGAGCTATTAGCTTGGGCAGTGATAAGTTGAGTGGGATGCTTAAATAGTAGACAGGCAACTCAAGAGGAAAGCAGAAACCCAGAATGAAGCAATACAGTATGAGAAATTTCGGTGCACTCCATTGTATCCCTCTGTACCCCTCTCCCATCTAATCCAAATTGAAAAAACTTGTATTCATCCCCAGAGGGCAATTAGAAAGCAGCACACAGAGCAGTTTGCACATGATTAAAAATCATAAAAAGTCAAATAGAATTGTAAATGTAAATGGATTTTAAGAAATTTAAGTTGTTGGACAAGGGCTAAGGAGCTGGAACAGCCCGGGGAACAAATGTTGATCTTCTCATTTGGGTTCGACATCTGGGACAGCAAAGCCGGCGGCCTGACGGGAGCCACTCCAAGCACACGAAGAGAGCATAAGAGGAGTCCTGAAGGATCTTATGTGCCATCTTCAGAGTCTGTTATTTGTTTACATGTGCTGCTAAGAGCAGGAAGAGGGGCACCAGTTGTCCCAAACGATTTCACTTACAACCTTATACAAACGCTGAGCTTATGGAGTTTAACAAGGTTCATAACTTTCTGCTCTGAATGCATGACACAACTGGACATGCTTGACACGGTTTTAATTTTGACAGCATATTTTCATTTAGTTTTAGTCTTACTTTTTATGAAAATGTAATTTAGTTTTAGTCTTACAACAGTGCAAAGCTGTGGGATTCATTACCCACTAAAGTTTCTGAGTTTAGGCTTAACTCCATTTTACTGTATAGTTGTAAATATTGTGGAAAGGCCCAACAAGAGACAGTTGCACAAGCTATGAAGTCAGCTGCAAACCTACACTCAGTTTGAGTTTATTTATTTTGGTCATTAAGAAAATAAAATAACAATGACAACGAAAATAAAAAGAAACGGTAAGAATAATACCGGAAAAGAGAATAGGCTGAAGCTTTGCTTATTTTGCTTTCCCCTTTTCCAAAGCCATGTTTTACACACGGAGCAGACCAAATCGATTTACATAATAAATGCACATTGCACAATGAAACACAATCTGCAATATTTGCTGCTGTCATCACCACCCCCACCACAATATTATTTTGTGGATTATATTTACCGTATTTTCCGGACTATAAGTCACACTTTTTTCATAGTTTGGCTGGTCCTGCGACTTATACTCAGGTGCGACTTGTATAGGAATTAATATGTTACGTTAACATACCAGACACCTATTCAGTTTGTTGTTTATGCTTCGTGTAGCTGAACTGCATTTCAAGATGAAATGTCTGTTCTTGGGTCTCGGATGACTAAACCCCCCCCTCTTCATTGTGCATTTTTTGGCTGGTGCGACTTATACTTCGGTGTGGCTTATTGTCCGGAAAATACGGTAGTTATCCTTTTTTTTTTTTTGTAACATTGTAACTATATTGACTGCATTTTCCCTGATAAAGAAAGAATGATTTATGTCTAGTTTCAGTCGACTAAAATTTGATGAATCTGAAATTAATTTAGTCAACTTACATTTATATGATTTACCAGTAATACAATTGTACACAGTCAAGGTCCACTGCTTTTCTCTCACATGAAAAGGCACAGACTTGTTCCGTTGGCAATGAATTTAAACGACATGAGGCTCTTTCAAACTGTGTCACTGGAAGTTCTGATGTTTTGGTCCCGTCTTTTAATTTGTATAATTTCTAGTCAACAAATTATAGTTATAGTTTTTGCAATAAAATGAACACTGGCTTGACTCGAGATGATGGAGATGGAGGACATCAACCTCAAAGGCCGATGAAGTTTTCTTAATGATATCTTCAGGCTACATCGAGCATTCACGCAGCTTTACTCGGGCGGCTCGGCGTGGCAGGGGGGCAGCATAGTAAGTGTAACAGGCTGACCGCGCCTGGTGTTGGCCAAATGGAGCCGGCTAATTATAGCAAATAAACTGCGCTGATCTGTACCATTAGGCAGCCGGTAATGAAGCAGAGTGGGGAGCTGCAGTGACACTGATGAATCGGCTCGGTCCTCAGCGCTGCCTTTACTGGCCTTCAGTTCGACTCCGCCTTTTCCGAGGAGTGCATTAGGATGAGGCATAAGGGGAGATAAACAGAGTGAGAGCAACAAAGTGGACAGAGCTGAAAGTCCACATGCACAGAGGAAAGCTATGTCGGTCTAGTGTAACCTATGACTAACGAACCGTGTGCCATTTTCAAGCAACTTTGGGCAATGTTTCTTATCCTATTATGTCATGTCATGTGTTATTATCTGTATGTAATGATGTATGTAACCTGTAATTCTTGTTTCTTTTCAGGAAGAAGAGAGAGGCATGCATGAAAGAGTTGTGCTGCCGGATTTATCCACTATGAGATCAATAAAGTATCTATCTATCTATCTACGGTATCTATCTAACCATAGCATTACTTGGATAAAAAACAAATACTGTGCATTCCTAATTAGTACTCTGCTCACAAATGATCTCCGTAGCTTATAAGCAAAGAAATACATGGATGATTGAATAAATGAAATTTTCTTGTCCCTCCAGAGGAAATTTTCTCTGCTCCCAACATAAAAGCAGCAAACAGATACCACACACAACAGTGCAATAGCTGTGGCAAAACTACATTCCACAACAGCCACACCATAATTCAGCCCCAGTAGCAGTCAATCCAGAAGTCATAAGCCAGTACACAAATAACGCCTGCGCTATGTGTGGAGAAATTGGTTTGTGTCAGGGGGGAACCGTACATAAAACCTGGATTTGTTGTGGTGACTTCTGAAAGGAACATGGCAATGAGAAAAAAAACAGCATGAGGAAGCTAGCAGCCCGCTTGTCCAGCTCCACTAAGCTGTGTCCATGGGAATATTAATCTCCTCTGCACTGGAAGTAAATCTTGGTAAACTGCATTCACCAAGAAGAGGTTTGCCTTGGCCTCACACTCGGTTTCCATGGAGACGCGAGGGCAAAGCGTATCCATCATGTTTAGTGACAGAACATATCAAATGGAGACAGACAGGAGAGCTCCAGCAGCCACTCAGAGAGACAAATGACAGGCCAAGTGAATGGACTTCCTGTGCGCTCTTGTAAACATACACTCATCCACTTTCTCTGCTAAAATAGCACTGTACTAACGGCCTGTTTTGCCATTCACATAGGTTTAAAGAGAGGGCACTCCAACTATGTTGTAGTCTGATTACAGACTGATTTCAATCATTACTATTGTCTTGTTCTACAAGTACAGGGAAACATGGACTATAAGTATGTGTAGGAAAAACATTAGAACAAAAACTAAATCAACATAGGATAAGATTATAATATTGATTCAAAATGAAAAGACAATAGAAGTGGTACAAGAACAAAATCTGTGCCTTTTCTGTTTGGAGTAGGACAGTAATTTGGTTTATAAAAAGGAATGAATGTGTTTTTCTGTTTGAGCAGATGCACAAACAGCAACAGTCTCTCGGTCACTTGGCACCCAGCAGCAGTTTCTCCAATCACAGTTGAGTAGATAAGAAGAATCCTCACAGTCATCACGAACCTCAACTGTCATGGCTGACATGTCTTTGGGAAGGAATTAAGAGTGAACGCGAAGGGTGGCACATTTCCTGAGCCCCTTACTCATTAGCATACATTTGTAAACAAAGAAACAGGCAAAGAGGGCTTTGGCACAAGGCAAATCCACTGTCACGCTGTTAGCAAGCGCCAGTGCCAAACAGAGCATCTAAATGAGGTGAGATTGCTGGAGGAGACCTTTGTGTGATAATTCATCCATCTTGTGCACTCATGACAGCTGAGCTGCTGCGCTGGGAGACAATGAGAGACGAGACGGAAATGTCTGCACAAGGTCTGGATAAAAAAATAAAAAAGAACAGATGAGATCAACTTGAGAGGCATGAACCAGCTCAGAATCCCATAGCCAATATATTGAACATACAATATGGATAATAAAACAGGATGTTTTTTGTCTGGGACACAGGAAGAGAAAAACAACTCAAGTACTGCTTTACTCACAACAAAAGCACGACAAACAAACATGACCCCGAGATGACCTTGAAACCATGTCTACCCCAACCTGCATGTTTTTTGTAGTAAATTCCCTTATGCTTCTTTCTTCAAATGTACTTTTTAGTGCGAACATTCCAACATCTACACAACACTACTCACAGACGCGTATAAATACAGTCTTCTTTCAGTGTGGCCATCAACCACCAACGACGCACTGATAAACATCATTCCTCGCAGCCATTACCATCCTGATCATATCACCGTGCAAGAAACTGAAATAGATGTGTGAGCAAGGAGGGGAGAAAAATTACAGGCAATTTCTGAAAAAAAAAAAAAAAAACTGGTTATTGTTGATGACGGGTTACAACACAACAATAAAAGATCAAAGACGAAACAAGAATAGAACGGGGGAGGGCAGAGGAGGGGTGTGGATGTGGTGTAGTACATGCACAGGGGAGGGGGAGCGGAAGGAGGAAGAAGAATAGGAGGACAGAAACAATAATAGCCTTGTCTTATCAGCGAGCAGTGATAAATTCCCTTCTCGTCAGGGAGTCAGTGGCCCGACTGAGGCCAGGCCCGCTGACAAACCCCCTGCACACAGCACTGGCACTTTCTGCAAAAAAATTACCCCCTGGCCTCGAGGGATCTTTCTTTGGGCAGTGGTGTTATACTTCAGGACACAGTCTGAACCTCCGAGATCTTCACTTGTTATACCATGAAGACACTCTCTGAACATATAAGCTTTCATCTGGAAACAAATAAATGACCTAATCGTTAGAATAACGAGTGTAATTATTGCATGGATTCAACGTTTTTCAATTACGATTCAACTATTTGGGAAATTGTAACTTCAATCACCATTTTCTCCCACATTGTGTTAACAACATCTTAACTTCAGTAGCTCCTACAGACTCCAAACTTCCCAGTCTTGTACTTAACAATATTATAACTTTTGTTCAGAGGCCATAGAGGAGATATTTTTCAATATTTAATTCCTGCCAGATCACATTAAGTGAAAATTCTCTGTCAATGACAGAATATTTTGATTTCTGACAGAACATTTTAAGGCTGTCCTTTTGAAGGATTAAAAATAAAGCCATCGTCATCTTTACAGAGTTTTACACAAGCTGTAATGTAGTTTCCAATTCATGTGCCATGATTCTGCTCGCAAATTTATAGATTTGCATCCATTTATCCTATAATTGTT
This sequence comes from Lesueurigobius sanzi, assembly GCA_900303255.1. Lineage (NCBI taxonomy): Eukaryota > Metazoa > Chordata > Actinopteri > Gobiiformes > Gobiidae > Lesueurigobius > Lesueurigobius sanzi. The sequence continues at coordinate 10,795 of OMNZ01108621.1, forward strand.
TATAACTCATAACTAGTGGTGGGCGTAGATCTAGATTAATCTCACTATAATCTTGGAGTTAATCTAGATTAATCTAGATTAAAATGGCTCATTTGAATTCTGCCGAAGGCATTCAGAATATGTGTGCTACCCAAATAATGACTAAAAGTAAGTCTTTTAGAACGGGTTTCTCAAACCAGGTGGCCAGAATATGACACCTGAGGGGTTAACAAACTTTAAATAATTAACATTAGAATTAGGATGCATTAAATGTCCCAAAAACGCCATCCCAGACTTCCTGGGGAAAGTATTACAGTATGAAGGCATGTAGGTAAGTATACTGAAGCAGAGATACCTACCAGTTCCATTTCATTTACAAAAGCTTTATTTTGCATAAGTAGAAAAAAATAAAATTTAAACATTACATTTCATTGACATTTATTTATTTATAAAACCTTTCTGTTTAAAAAGCACTGTGTTCCCGATTAAAACAAAAGTTATTTTAAATACGACCTTCTGCTGCCTGGGACACAAAACCCAGGGCGTGAGTTAAGGGCGCATAAGCACCAAAACACCACCAAAACCACTGAGGAGGAGGACTATTCATCACAGTAGTTGTGGACAGTCAGTTCTCAGCAGAGACGAAGTAATGTAGGCAAAGCAAAGCAGCAACTTTAGCAGCGCAAAGCAGCAGCAGCAACGTGCCAGTGCCACTGAGGACACCGCAGCGTTAAGGTCCAGGGCTTGGATGGCCATAGGGCGCGTGGAGCAACAGGCAGCCGGCTACCCACCGCACACGAATTGTGAACGAATTGACTGGCGAATCATTCCCGCGTGCAATCGCAAACGAGGCTTGCGAGCCGTGCAGCGTGGCTTTGTGGAGCGGGAGAGGCACGCGGTACACGCACAAACAAGGCGCAGAAACAAGGAAGCACGGCGGCGGTGTGGGGGTCGCGACCCGAAGTGGTACTGGAGCTGGAGGACAAACGACCACCACAAAAGAACCCGGAAAAGCATGTGGGCAAAAATATCAAGGTCAAAGTCATCATAGCTTGCGTAATATAGACCGAGCTCCCAACCCAATTTTGAGAATAGATTAACGGCAATATTTTTTTTATCGCACGATAAGAGTCTCACGTTAACGCAGCACGATAGCGCCGATAACGGCCCACCACTCGTTATAACAGATTTTTTACAACCCTGTCCTTCAAAATGACCCTACCGAAACCACTGTGCCAGATGTAATGAGTTAGAATTCCACTGATAACTAGCTTATTCAAAAACTAGACAAGATATCCAAAATCTCCTCTGAACAAATGTTTGCAACTAATATATCAACAAAATAAAACCATATTAAATCTGGCTTTATCCTTTATTTAGATTTTGTTCCTGAACATATAGTCAATTCTGTCCATTTTTACACATGAATTATTTGATGTGAGCAAAACATTTTCTTTGCAAATGTATGACTGTAATATACAGTAAAAAATTCAAATTGATTTCACTCAATTTACACTTTTCCCTTATTCACATGCAGCATCTCGCCTTTAAAACCTGTGAATTATGCAAATCCCACAGAGTCATCTCGAGGTGCACAATTATCACAATCAAATGGAAAGGGCAACTACAATATCCTTTGCAAACAATAAAGTGTGTTGTACGCATGGCGCTTTCGAGTCTACTGTAATTCTTGTAGTTTAGCTGCTCATAATTTAGTTTTCTCTCTTCTCTGTTAATGCACCAGGACAGGGCATGAAAAATATCCAAATATTCAAATAAAATATATATTAGAATAACTTCAAAATGATTGTTATATGTCTGCGTGTCCATTTTCATTCATCTTTCAAGCCTCAGACATCAATAGGATTTCCAGCTGCCCCCAAAAGTCTGTCCTCTTCTCGAACAACAATGCTCCATTTCTGAATTAGCTTGGTTTCCAGTTGCATTCAGCAGTTAGAACAGCGGACGGTGGGACAAATTCCTGATACAGCTGCTTGTTTTTTGCATTAAAGTGCTGCTAATGATGTGAACACCAGAAAAGAAAAGGAATATACAACACAAAAACTGACCTGACATTAGAGCTTTGATGGTGAGGTGAGTTTTTGTGAGGTATATTCCTCTCCTTTTTCCATTACAAAGTGTAGTAAAAAATAAATGCAGGTGTCATTAAGTTATATTTGTACTCCATTGCCCTGCCCACAAAGCTTCAGGTTCAGGTCATGAGGTTAACTCTCTCTCCTTAAGCAATAAATGGTAAATTATCAACTTTGTAAGACTATATAACTTTTTTACTGTGTTTTTAAGTTAGTAGGAATGCAACAGTGCAACAATACGACAAGGCGTCTAGACACAGTGGGAATATTTTAAGACTCAATCCCTCAATTGTATTCTGTCCAAAAACAAGCTGACAGGTTGGAGAATTAATGGAGACTCACTGACAGAAAGATGAGAGTATGAGGAGCGCCACGGCTGTCGTTTGTCAGCGGAAACATTGAATACACCAGAACACTTTATGCAAAAAGCACATCACATATTCAAAGGTTCCATAAAGTCACAATGCAAATCTCAATAATAGACAAATTCGGCCAAGTGTACAATGTTACAGTGCTATGAAACTTCCTTGTCCTTTATCACATTGTGTGGAAGTTTCCAGGGGGAGTCTGTGACCGATGTGCTGTCAGTATTGCCTATATGAACCAACAGTGCTGCCATTTATTAACCTGAGTCGCACATTAGTGAAACCATATAAAATGTAACAACACTAAAGGTTTTGTCCTCATTACGACAGGAAGAAACTAAAGATGACTCAAGAATCGGCCTCCACAATCCAGGAGGGACCTCAGCCTTTCAGCCTTAAACTAGGAGTAAAGTTAGAAAACTATTGGTCTGTGCCACATGATGGACATCAAACACAGTTACTTGCCTTAGTGACATTGACCAGTGGAGGAAAGTAACAAAGTAAAAAGTACAAACTATAGGCACTTTTTACTTTACTTAAGTATATTTTTGATGAAGTCCTCGTTTAGATCTGGTTTAGACCTAGTTTAGTCCTGGTTTAGATCTAGTTTAGTCCTAGTTTAGATCTAGTTTAGTTGTGGTTTAGTCCTGGTTTAGATGTGGTTTAGTCCTGGTTTAGACCTAGTTTACTCCTGGTTTAGACGTGGTTTAGTCCTGGTTTAGACTTGGTTTAGTTGTGGTTTAGTCCTGGTTTAGTTGTGGTTTAGTCCTGGTTTAGACGTGGTTTAGTTGTGGTTTAGTCCTGGTTTAGACCTAGTTTACTCCTGGTTTAGTTGTGGTTTAGTCCTGATTTAGACTTGGTTTAGTGGTTTACTCCTTTAGACCTGGTTTAGTCCTGGTTAAGACATAGATTAGACCTAGTTTAGTACTGGTTTATAATTAATAACTACACTTACCCCCCCCTCTCCCCCAATTGTTGTAACTAATATATGAACATAATAAAACCAAAATTTAAACCTGGCTTTATTTAGATTTTGTCACTGGAAATATGGGCCATTTTTGGTCATTGTTACACAAGAAATGCTTTACATTTTTGTGTGAAAACATAAAATGATGGAAAACTAGCAATACATTTTTTTCCTCATATTTATGTCAGTAATCCACATGAATAGATATCGCTCAATACACTTGTTTTTCCTATTCACCTGCAGCGTCTCGCCTTAAATGAGATTCAGCAGAAGGTGGAGACAGCGTGTGAGGGCGGTGAAAGACAGTTGGAGAAACCGAGAATCCAGCAAAAGCAACACAGGATGAGGAAAAGGGCGACCTTAATCAGCGGCTTGATGGAACCTACATGGACGAGCAACACCTTGCACCCTGGTGGCTGTATGTTTGCCCAGCAGTGCTCCGTTTCATTATAGCCCCATTTCCTGGCCCTAATACCTGGACACCGGCCCGTGATAAGAAATGTACACACTCGCCACTATACACAACACCTCATTTGAGCAGGGGAAATTGGAAAGAAGGGCAGAAAAGGGATGTGCCTGTGGAGTGGCATATGAGGACTAGCCGGAAAAGGTGTGAGTCAGAGATTGGGGGATGAGTGGGAGAAGGAGCAACGTTGAGGGGAAGAGGAACAAGGCCAGGACAGGCTTTAAAGGACATGCTAGGGGAAGCAAAAAGCTGAGAGCATAGTTTCTTTTACTTTTCGGCATTAAGAAAATGGGATGTCAAGGATTTGGCTGTGGGGGGGTGTGGAGGGATGTGCACGCCAAGTATTGCAATGCAGTGTTCGGGGAAAGCGTCACCGGGGGCAGTGACAAACTACAATAAGCGCCAACGGATCGTCAAAATCCCTATACTGACCGCTGACTCACGCTCGGGCCGCATGTCACGAGATCACAGAGTCTTGCTCATGGGGCTAAATCATATCGCTGCGGGCTTTATCAGCGGAGAAGACAAACACTAGCTCGGACCAGAGCAGCAGAGTAGCATGAATCAAAGGAAATAAAAGCGAAGGGTGAAATCTTCCACTCCACACACTGCATTTCTACCCATAAGGAATTTGGCCCAATTTGTAGTCATCCATGCAAATAGGACTGAGGCAGCGCACAGACATCACGCGTCTTTGCTGTGGGCGCACACATCACAAGAGCGAAACAATGCAACGGACCCAACATACAGTACATTCAAGTCTGAACAACATCATTTACGTCACGGGCGTTACATACAATTTTTAATACATTTTTGTTGCTAGAGTTTGTCCAATAGTTACACATTATGTTAAAAATCAGGCAATAGAGTCCGGGAAAAGCCACCGTTGCCATGGAAATCCGCCATGTTTGCAGCTACTAGCAAACGTTATCCATAGACTAACATTGGCAAGAAACATTATGAAAAGTGTAGAAAGCAGCCGTGGAACAACTCCGTTAGCTGCTGAGTCACTGCTGGTAAACACATCTAACTCACTGTAGGTTCAGAATGCTTTTATATGAACGATTACTCCAGTATTGTAAAATTCCTGCACAGAGCACGAGGCTCCCACACAGGCCAAAGATCTATTTCTATCTATTTCTCCTGAGACTAAATGAACACATCAAAGAGGTAACAGAAAACCTTTCTCTGTGATTTTTACCGTTTGTAGTGTCAACAGATCCTCAGCCCATAGATAAGACATAGACACACATAGGCCACTGAGGTCATGTGACTGAAACCCATGTATACCTACAGTTTAAATAACACTAGTTTTTTTTGTGTATCTGTATCTGCTTTATCTGCTTTATCTTTGCCTATATGCATGTGTGCTGGCCTGGGACCCGTGCCAATGTCAACAGATAAAGTACAATTGAGAACAGCCAAACTCGAAAAACTTGAATTACAGCATGTTGTGCCAGAGAATACGCTGTCATCAATCTCTTTTTTTTTAGCTTTGACAGAACATTCTCCCGTCGTTTTGACAGAGTGAAAATTAAGCCGTAATTTAAGTACTAATGCGCACAGTTGAGCTTGGACCGCCCACGGCCCTCTTAGACACATCTTCAGCGGAGTGCACACATGGTTTCACCTTTTAGTTTAATTTCTTTACGGCTACTAAACAGCTTTTTGGCGCAGTGCTGGTTTGTCTTGGTTTATAAAGGCACTGGTAACAAAGAGAGAAAGAGAAGTTTGACACATGGAGGTAAGGGGAGATGGGCATATCCTGTCAACAGCAGGCTCCAGATGCAGGTGAATGGTGGCTTAAGAAGACCTGGATACACAAATATTGACTGGTATTATACCAGTATAGGTCAATTAGCGCAATAGTCAATAAAAGATTATGGCTAGGGCTTTGCATGTGCCACTTTCCAGAGAACCTTTCGAGCACATTGCTGTTTGCAAAATTCATGTTCTTTTAAACCAGGGGTCTCCAACATTTTTTACCTTGCGAGCTACTTTTGCATAACAAAAATGGCAGCGAGCTACTTATACTTCAAAGAATCACATGTAACAAGGTCTACAGGACTGCCATTGACCGTATGTAGAAATGTAGAAAGCCTTCAGCGAGCTACTTGGAAAGGGCTGGCTCCCAAGCTACTGGTTGGAGATCCCTGTTTTAAACTATTCAGAAATCATATTCATGACGACACTCTTTGGATGAAGAGTGAAACGTCCTACACTTCAACCACAGATGAAGACTGAAGAATCTTTGCCTACATATTTAGCCAAGTCAAAAGTTTAGCCTTTGTTTAGTTCTGACAATAAGTAATAGATTTTAACAAAATGGAATGATGGATAAAATGGCTCATGACAATGTTTTTGCAATCCTGTCTGTCCAAATGTCAGATAAACTTTATCTTAGCTAAACCACTGCTATGTACAGTACATCAGTACATTCAGTGAGTTAACATCTGTTGCTAAAGAGTTCAGTGTGGCTGAAAGAAGCCTAAAAGAATATGAATATTTATAATCTTTAGATACATCATATTCTTTAGATAAGCATAACTAAAAAAGACATTAAGGTTTGGAGATGTTCACACCCCAAGGAACATCTCTCATTCAACAAATGGTAAACTGGTCAGCCAGACTGCGGTTTACAAAGACATGTAGTCTGGGGGTCAGCGTCATACCGCGAGTTCTAAACGGTGTGATTGACAGGTGGATTAACGTGTGCAAAAACATTTATAACAAGAAATATCACACTGAAAATTGTAGTCCGTTATGATTGAGTGTCCATTTAAGTGCAGTGTTACAAATCTGCAATGTGTCTGTGATTAAACCGAGTGATGATGGGCTGCGAGCCGACCTCCAGACGCTCCTCCTTTTGTCTGACTGGACAGACTAAACAAATGGTAAACTGCTACTGTCAAATGTTTACAACTCTGGACAAATTGTGTACTTCCTCACCAGCCCAGAATACACGCTACACTTGACACTGAAAACCAGGTCAATTTCTATATGATTGAGGGTCTGACCTTGGTCATGTGTGCCCACTCAAAGTACTCAGGAGCGGCCAGTGGACAACATATGCACGCCACGCCGGAGATGAATGGACGCCAGAAGGTAATTGCATAAATCTGAAATCAAGATGTGGCCTTTTTCCCCTCACAGTTTCTTATTCATGCGCCACTGACTCTCCTCGCCAGCATTTCCTTCACTGAACAAGATAACATTCTCACCAAGTCGGCTTTGTAGAATCAGGAAAGAGACACGCACTGCTATTATCAAAGAAGTGTACTGCATGATTACGTCCTGAAACAACCAATTACTCAAAAACTATGGGCCATCGTTCCCTGATCCTCGTTGTGCTGAAAAGAATAACAACTGCCACGTGCTTTGGCAGCCAACCGAAATTAGAGACTCGGTGGAAAGATGAGAGGTAAATCCTACATCAAACCATGGCCATCTGGTCAAACAAACAGAGAATAGGAGCCTTCTGTCGCTTATAGTCAGGCAGTCATTCTTTGCTTCTGCTTCATGTTACATTCAAATTGAAGCCCAATTGAAGGGTAAACGATCAACTCAGACCGCCTTAGCAATTAGCTTATTAAATCATAAATATACATCAAACAAATGTAAAAAATTAAAAAATTAAATGGTTACAGTAATGCAGCCGGAGAGACAACATGTAGTACACAAATTGCAGTTGGCAGGCTAGCAGACTGTAGTGTCTGTTTACAAACATGCACAAAAGGCCCTGAGAGGTTACATCTAATCCTGCTTAGACACTCACAATGCCACTCAAACTATTGTGTGCAAATAGAGAGCAGGCAATATCCATCAGTGGTGTGGGAGTGAACAAGGGGTCACCATTACAGATAAGCAATGCCCAGAAAAAATAAGAAATAGAAAAAAGTGTATATTGGTATTTTAAGGAAACAAAAATCTGTTTGTCTGATGTAAATTTACTGATTTGCATCGACAGAGTACTTTTGAAAGAAAGAAACCTACCTTTAATAGACAGCGAGAAGTTTTCCTCACCTGATTGTACAATGAATGATGAAACTATTCATGTGAACAATGGACAGTTAATATGTGACAACTATTCTTTCTAAATACAACATGAAATACATTAGGGCGTGGAGAACCTGTGGTTCAATCAATCAATCAATCAATCAATCAATCAATCTTTGCTTATAAAGCTCTTTTCATACAACATAAACATGTAACATAAAGCACCTCACAACACAGTAGGGCAGGGCGATAGGACCTAAAATTGAAATCACGATATAAAAAGAAATATCACGATAATGATATATTTGACGATATAATTGACAAAGGATAAAATATTTTAAAATCCCAGCTTTACACCACATTCATTTTTCTATTTTTTCCTTTAGTCACCATGCCAATTTCGTTGCAAATTTGATCTACTGAAACAGCATACATCATTCAATTAATTTTAGATTTTAAGCACCTGCAGCTGTTCCTGACTTCAGTCAAAATCAGCTGAGTGCACATGCTAATTATATCGCATCCACAACGATATAAAAAATTAAGGTGATATCCAAAACTTATACCGGTATATCGATATACGATACGATATGGCCCAGCCCAACAACACAGCACCAATCCCCTTCCCCATTCAACCCCCCGGCCCTCACGAACATCCGCCCATACACGCAAAGAGGTACGTCCCTCCACTCATCCAGCCCCTCGACCCCCAAAGGCACCCAGCCAGGCACAGCCAATACACACATACAAACCCCCCCCGCACCCAACCGCCTGACTACCACACGCACCCACGCATAACAAGAATTAATACCCTTCACCCACCCATTCAAGAAGGCCCTCGGGAAACCAATGACCCATTAGGCCATGTCCCACTGGGGACCAAGCGGAATAAACTGAAGCGTGACATGCAGCCCTAAAGTTGACCATGTGTAGTATGCAACTCTACAGCAGAACTAGGTGGACCTAGGCAGAGCTACGCCCCGTTCATGCAGACTCTAGGCTGACTAAAAGCCATTGGACCATAGTCCCTACTGGAGACAAACAGGTTTAGTTAGACATTCAGCTCCACTGTAGACAGGCAGACCGGTTCATGCTGGATCGGCTGACCGTGGGGAGGAACAAGGTTGATGTGAAACATGGAGCTCATTTGAAGACCTGTGGTTGTCAGGTACCCAATTGTGATCCAATACTGAGTAAACTGATGAATAATAATTATTATTATTATATTAATAATACCTTTCTTTTTCTGTACATATAAAACAGCACAAAAAACAATTGCTCGTGAGAACTGGGTCACCAGTGGCCAGGGATTAAAAGCATCTGATTAATGATATTCTAAGAAACAAAAGGTTATCTAATTAAATGCTAAAAAGGAGTACCCCAAAAAATATTTTCAAACAGAAAATATAAAGACCATCCACTCACATGGATGCATACTGTACCCTGGTGAAGTGGTACACTCTATGTAATACTGTGCGGATATGAAATAAACCTTTATTATTTATGTATGGGAGATTTTATTTAAGGCCAGCACTTAAAGTCAGAGTTGTCTTGGTTGCCACATTAAGCCAGTCAAATGCTTTACAGTTTCACTTTTCAGGAGGATTACACTCAGTAAGTCCAGCGGCACCCTGCCATCAGGATCAGGGTTAAGTAATTGCTTTGGCACCAAACTAAAGCAGGCAACAGGTCCACGCAATGTAGCACCAACACAAATCTCAACATCAGCATATTTCATGTACTATTTTTTAAATTTTTAAGATCCCTCCACAAATAAGCATGTGTGTATAATACAGTATAATAGTAAAGTAAACAAAACCTGGCCTATCCATGTTTGACATCTACTGTATGTGCCCATTCAGTGGGGTCCGAAGAATGATTTTCACATAGAGAGTAGAGCAGAACAAGTATGACATGCGAATAAGTACCCATTGATTCCTCAATAGCGTGACAGAAACTTTGGCACGTATGGTTTGACACAAGGCTTGTTTCTCTGGTGATGGGGGTAACGAATCAAGATGACATGCTGGAGAGGGGCTTCACAAAATCACACTAGAGTCACATCTCACAGCAGAGCAGCAGAATGCAACCAACGCAATCATTCGAAATTGTGAAACATTTAGAAGTCCACAGGAAAAAATTAAGAAATTATATTCTATACAAAGATATTTTATCAACAAGAAGCAATAGTCACTTGTATAACCCTCACTTGATTTACATGCTTATACAGTATAAAAATGAGGCTGACAAAGATACAAAACTGCTGGGATTATTTGCCATTGATTTTTCCAATGACTAACTACAGTACATGAGGCATCATGCTACAGATCAGCACCAAAGCGTCACACAAGGACACCCCGCTGTGCACTAGTCAATGAGTCAGAGGGTGAATTAATCCTTTCTATGATTGAATATTGAGCGGGGTCAGTGTTTGCCTACAATGTGACGTGAAAAAAAGAGTCATTATCATTTGACCAACGAGCATATTATGAACAGGAACAGCTTGATTTCTACACACTACTGCCCTCCCTTACATCCACAGTGTGCCACCCAGCGCGAGAGGCCACACAGGGCACACCCAGCGGGGAAATCAAAGCTCTCTCTCTTTGTGTGATTCAATATCACGCTTGTGTACCCATGAATGGACGCCAAGACATTGGGGTTCAGAGCCAAGGAATGAGCTGACTTTAGAGAAGCATAGTGACTGCCCGGGGAGGGAGACCTGAGCTAAGTGCACATGATCACACGAATGCTCTCGGACACACTTTACTTACTGTGACGCAATGAGGCAGACACTGACCGGGCGTAACTCTATATTCAATGACCGGTGATCAAGCAGTAGTGATAGCGTAGATCAGGGGTAGGCAACGTCAGGCCCGGGGGCAAAACCAGCCCTCCAGCATAAAAACTCTGGCCCCTAAGGCGATTTTGGGAAATATTACTGCACAAATCAACAACCAAAAAATCTCAACAACTCAAAAAATGCAGAAAATAGTGTCAATTTCTTTAAAATGTCCAGTAAAAACACCCCAGACTGGATAAACTAAACTTTAAATCAGTACAATTTTGATGCAATAAGAGTAAGAGTCCCCTGGCATAGATTGTCATTGTCTTCACCACCACATCCATTTGGCAACGGATGGACTTTCACCTTAAGCTTTAAAAATCCCTTTAACTGTGTAAGCATGTTTAACAGGGACCAGCTGGTTAACAGTAGGGAAAGGAAAAAGGAATCTTATTTGCATAGCGCTTTTCATATGACACAAGTCACACCCAAAGCGCTTCACACATGAAAGGGAGGGGGGCTCAACATTGAACGGCAGTCATTTTGTGTTATTCTCACCCGGCAGACATCAGTAACTACCAAATGTCAAGGTGGCAACAGAAGTGAACGGAAAGCAAAATGTAATCTAACAAAGTTGCCAAAAACAGTCCACAGCTCGGTGTTGCCTGGGGCTGAGTAGGTGGACACAATGCCTTGCCTGATGGATACACTATGAAATACAGTATGTGTGCCAATAATGCACTGGCTTTTTATTTTAAAAAGAGGGAAACTTTCGCCTCTTGAAAGTACTTTAAATTGGAACCCGTCGCTGCCATGCTGTCACTTGCTAAACTAAACACAGTAAACATAAGCATATTCAGATTCCAAGCAGAATTCTGCACAGAACCTCTAACCCTGCTGCTCCTTCTGTCTGACAGGGCATACGTCAGTGCGCATATCCCTCCGAGCCGCAGAGCTTCACGGCTTGGCAAGTAAATAGGAGAGGGGAATAGTGAATTATGAAATTGGATTATGAGATGGAGGATTCACAGGGCCTCGTATTGTGACAGAGACTCGGGAGAAGTGAGGGAGCTGAATGTATTGGAGTATTTTAGAAAACATGCTATTGGATTGACTCATATGTGAAAGGTCCACTTTACTGGAGAGTAAAATGTACAATAAACAAGAGGGGGTTATCACAGTTTGCCAGATGCAGCCAGGAAGAATACTCACTGCGCTCTTGTACTGGCAGGTCTATGTAGGGAATACAGAGGAGTTACCCTTCAGCCTCCAGAGTACTGTGGTATAAGAATGCATTTCAAATATGAATGAATTTCATATTTTTCTATTTAACAAATATAAATTGCATCTTATTAGACCCTATAAACTCCTAAATCCGTCCAGACTCCCAGATGAATCTAGATAGAAATGGTAAAAGATGAGGGTGTCGGCACACACTGCACATTTACCCTGTGACACACCAGTCCGCCAAAACCTCAATTAGTGAATCAGAGGGATTTAAAAAGGAAATACCAAGGGGAGTGTCTGAAGAGGAAGGCAAAAACATTCTTAACCCCTTAAGACCTAAAGTACCCAAAAATGGGGACTTGCCATAATCCTTGTGTATTTTAAACTATTATAAAAGAGTGTTCACAAAAAAAAAGATTATTATTTTTTTCTTGGAAAAACTGTATTTTATGACCAAATATATAAATAGGATCCCAAATTTTTAATTTCATTGAAATATTAAAATTTTTAATTTTTTGGCCAAAAAGTGCCAAATTGTGCCCTATTAATTACAATGGGATTCCGCCCAGACTATTTTCAATCAAAATCTCTTTTTCTTTTCAATTATTAGTTGTCACAATGATAAAAGGTGCTAAAAAGTCATTATGACATATGTAGATACTATTTTTGATGTTTATTGGCTTCTTTACAGTA
>OMNZ01108626.1:12066-30622 GCA_900303255.1 Lesueurigobius sanzi
AAGTGGATGACTTAAACTCACTGGTTAAGCTGTTCCTCCAACAGACATGAGCCATTTTAGACTAAACTTCTGCCATGAGATGGTTATTTTAACACTTTGAAAATGTTATTTTTGTCAGTAAATATTAGATTTGCACTCACCAAATACTTTATTTGTCATAGGCACAGGTCCTGAGATCTTTAAACTACCCCACAGTTAGATCTTTGCTCTCTTTTTGATAATTGGTGCTAAACACTTGGCAGGCTGCTCAAAAGGATTCTCTGAATTGCCCACTAGATGGTGTCTTGACGCATGATACTTCTCCCCATGTCCAGTCACTGTCTAAATATTGAGACAGGGATGATGTGCGCTGCTCACCTCACACATGTGTGCCTGTGCATATAGGCACAGAGTGGTATCTCAGGATTCTAGGGATTATTTTACTTGATATTTAGAGACTTCTGAATCTGCCACTGGGACAATGCAGTTACTTTTACTGGCTGTGGCTTTTCTTTTCACCAACAATCTGAGCGGAGCTGACAAGTGCGCGTCTGTGTGTGATGTGAGCTCGTGTCAGAGTCCCAGCTGTCCAAGCGGCTACGTCCCGGACCGGTGCAACTGCTGTCTGGTGTGCTCCCCCGGAGAGGGGGACCCCTGCGGGCGGAAAAAAGACCTGCCCTGCGGCGATGGGCTCGAGTGTCGGCTGCAGAGCGCTGGGAGACGGCGTGGCCCCAGAGGGTCGTGCAGGTGCCAGAGCCAGCATGAGGTGTGCGCAAGTGACGGGAAAACATACTCCAACATGTGCCAGATGAGAGCGGCCAACCGTAAAGCCCAGCAGAGGGGCAGACCGGAAGTCAAACTAAAGCACAAAGGTGTCTGTGCAAATCTAACTTCAGGTAAGACCAGTCCAGGGGCCTAGGGCTTTAGGGTGAACTCCTATATTGATGTTAAATGAGCTTTGCTAAGTTTGTATGCTACCTGTTATGTTTTTGGATACACTAAATAAATGTACATTTTATTGATCTCACAGTGGAGACATTGAGAAAAAAAAACACAATATAATCTTGAAAAAACAATAAATAGAAAATATGCAATTAAATCCAAATTGTCACTTAAATTGCTCCAGTTCTTAAATCTCACCATTAGCTTGGCCTCTGGATTTACTGTAGGTGTATTATGTGTAAGCTAATATCTATCTTCATACCATCAGAGCATCCCAGCAGTCCTCGCTACAAGTTCAACTTCATTGCTGATGTTGTGGAAAGGATAGCACCTGCAGTGGTCCATATTGAACTGTTTGTGAGGTGTGTATCTATAAACAATATACATTTCACTTAAACATTTTAGACAGTGCAGCTTTTGTCTGTCTGCAGACACCCTTTGTTGGGCCGCCACATGCGTCTGTCCAGTGGCTCTGGGTTCATTGTGACTCACTCTGGTGTGATTGTCACAAATGCTCACGTTGTAACCACATCCACCTCAGTGACCGGCCGACCTCAGCTGCGTGTTCAACTCCAGGATGGAGACGCCTATGAAGCTGTTCTCCGAGATATGAACAAGAAGACAGACATTGCTACTATCAAGATCACTCCTCAAGTAAGAAAAACACCCACACTAAGGGTTTATAAGCAAATTGTATTGAAGAGAAGAATATTCATATCAACATTCATAAGAGTTACGGGAAGCTTTTATAAACATCTGCCTTGTGACTCAGGGCTGTGCTCAAGTGTGTATTCTCACACCCATATCTCAAATAGTTGGACAGTGTGGTCAGGATATTCTTTCCTATTTTCGCCACAGGGTTGTTTCACTCTCTTCCCGTCATTTAATAATCTAAATATGTAAATAACATGAGAGTACCTTTTGTGTATGCACACATGGCCTACGCTGAACAGGTTTTGTGTGTGATTTGTGTATGCCCAAGCTGACAAAGTACAACAGAAGGCACTATTATTCCACACCTTTGGTTCTCAATCTATTTTAGTCGCGGTTCTGAGTGTAAATGTCACTGGTGTATGTGACCCCCAGTTTTATGAGATATTTTCTTTAATTGGGACAAAGTTGTACATTGTCATTGAAGAGTTTTGTTCACATGCATTTGTATCTTTGTGCAGAAGAAGCTCCCAGTTCTGCCTTTGGGCCCCTCCTCTGACCTCAGGCCTGGGGAGTTTGTGGTTGCCATCGGAAGCCCCTTTGCTCTCCAGAACACAGTCACCACAGGCATCATCAGCACCGCGCAGAGAGACGGCAAGGAGCTGGGCATCAAGGACTCGGATATGGACTACATCCAGACCGATGCCATTATCAACGTGAGGCGGTATCATACAGTTGTGCTCAAAGGTTTACATGCCCTGGCAGAGTGTCAGGGTATGTGAACTTATGCATTTCATAGACAATGAATGATAATACACAAAGCTTTATTTTGCTCATGGATAGTGAAGCTATTTATTGTCAAAAAACCTGTTTGTTTACGCTTTACAACTAGAAGCTGAAGTGAGTTTTTCTTTGCTCCTGAACAATTTTCCTGGCAGTTGTTGAAGGTCATATAAACGTTAAATCAGGGACATTTGAGTAGTTTCTGTTTCATTATGATTTCAAAAGAGTAAACTCTATCATTCATATTTCATGAAAAATGGCCAAAAGATTAAAAGGGTATGTAAACTTATGAGCACAGCTGTAAGTGTAACGCTGTATGTGTCTGTTTTGATTGTTTACACAAGACTTGTTTTCTATTTTTTTAGTATGGAAATTCAGGAGGACCACTTGTGAATTTGGTGAGTGTTGCAAGAGTTTTCTATCTTCTTGACAAAGGTTTTAAATAAAATCAGCTTCAGTGGCTACATTTATATGGTCAGAAAAATCATAATTGGAGTTATCAGATAATCCAATAATCAGATCTAATACGTGGAGAAGGTGAGTGCTTCAGTGGGTATAAAGGTGCCCGTGTCAGGTGCTCTTCAGGATCTAGAGCCAGGAGTCTATATTAAGAAAAAAGGAAAATGATCCGAGGCACTCTGAGGTTGCAAATAAAAGTCCTTTATTCGAACAAAGGAAGGGACTTTAGCCGACGCGTTTCGGTCACGCACAACCTTCTTCTGGACCTTCTTCAGATCTAATAATTGGGTTCCTGCAGAACCAGGTGGAGCTGACTAAAAATGATCAAACCTCTATGTTTGAAGCCAAAGGCTGCCACTCGACTATCGACTGTACACACACACAGCTTTCTCTTTGAAAAATAAAAATCCTGGTTATCATTTGCACGTGTGGAAGATCGTATAGAAATCAGATCCTTAATCCATATGAGATCATAGATGTCAGATTATGCTTCAATAATATGAGAACTCCAGAAATCAGATAAAGATCAGATTCTACGTCTGCATGTAAACGTAGCCACTGACACTGACAAGGTAATCCCTCCTTACTCCTCTCTTTCCTGGTATATTAAACATTTTATATAGGGCTTTTCTACCCGCCTCAAAGCACTTTACATCAAGGAACCAGACACCCATTCACAGTCATTCATACACCAGTTTAGGGAAGTGTCTTGGTCAAGGACACTACAAGACAACCCACTCTACCATTTGCACCGCTGTCGCTCCATTATATCAGTTGCTTATTTAGATATAGGCTTAGTATCTTTACATTAAGCTAACAGTAGCAATCTTCTGCTTCTGAAAGTTCACTGTGATTGGTTAAATCCCCTGTCACTCACTGAGCGCATGGTGGAGACTGACCAATAGGGGGAGTGAGTGGTGCAGAGTCAACGGACAAAACTAATTGAGCTTTTGTGCAATGAAATAAGAAGACCACTGAAAGCAGTCATGTAACTAAGCACATCATTGACCACAGTATTTATAAATGTGTGTTCAAATGAAACGTATGAAGTATTTAAAATGTATTATATTCGGCTACAGCTATTGAAGTTCTGCTTAGCCTTAGGACTAAACAAAGTGAACGTGTTTACTTGTATGTCCAGGACGGCGAGGTGATAGGCATCAACACGCTGAAAGTCACAGCTGGGATCTCCTTTGCCATTCCCTCAGACCGGATCAGCCGCTTCCTCACCGACTCCCAAGTCAAACACAAAAGGAGTCGAGGGCCAAAGATCAACAAGAAAAAAGGTGACAATAATTTGTGCCATACTGTATAAGGGCGTTTGAGAAGTTAGACTAACAAAAGCAAAAAATGAAGCTTGGTGATGCTTATTATGTCAGTTAACTAATTGGAAATGGGCACAGGGGGAGAACATTCAGTAACTACGGCTGTCTAACCATAATGGGAAAAACATGGAGTCCCTGTTCTGTCTTTGGAATATTGAATTGTCTTCTATTATATTTTTTTCTTCAAATTTTCTTCAAAAAATATATTCCACCGACATTTCCCGACCAAACTGGTTAATTATAGGAAAAATATGAAATCTGTCATACACACTTAAAACAATCATTGCAAACTATGCATCTACTTACAGAGAAAATTAGACTGCAAAGATTTACCAATGAGCCACAGTCCGATGAAGGTGAGACTGACAAATATGTTTCCCACCTCTGTTTCCATGACTAATAATTGTATTGCCTGAACAGAAGCGTCTCGTGGAAAAAGGAAGTTCCTGGGCATCATGATGCTCACAATTACAGATGAGTAAGTTTTAAAAAGGCAAAAACAAAGCCAGTTCTTGTACTTGGTCAATATTATTGTTTACGTCTTACCATATCCTGTTTTCTCTTAGTCTAGTCACAGAATTGCAACATCTGAATCCATATTTTCCAAACGTCAGTCATGGAGTATTAGTGCAGCAGGTCATTCCTAACTCTCCAGCAGAAAGGTATCCTCCTACAGCTCTGCTCTAGGCACAGAGAGATGCATCATGTCCGTTTTACTTTCCTTTAATAACGTTATCACTGCTTTCTTTTTGTTTTAGTGGAGGGCTGAAGGAAGGGGATGTCATTGTCACTTTAAACGGCCAGCCAGTCTCGAGCATTGAGGACGTCTGGCAGGCTTTACAACATTACGGTCCACTCCTGTTGGACATTCAGCGAGGCTACGAGCGGCTACTGTTTCACATCGACCCACAGTAGCAACTCTCGCAGCAAGTACCACCTCTGACGATAAGCGAATTGCACATCTCGGGGCGCGCGGTGCATTATGGGTAAGGTTGAAATCCCCAAACATGGCGGAACGCAACGGAGAGAGCTATGATTTGGACCGTTTCAACAGCTGGAAAGTTGGTGATCTAAAGCGCTTTTGTAGTAGCCGTTATTGCCTGTTATAACCAGGACTGCTCCGGCAACAGACCGAGATACACAAGGACGCAAGATTCAATGAGAATTTTACTCACGGCAATTTATCCACTATATTTCACATGAACACCATTTTCTCAATGATTCCTGACTAATTTAATTTTATAAAAAGTGACAGTGAGCAAAAAACGATATCCGTACTTGTTCCCCTGTGTACTGCTACAGAGCGGCCGCCCTCTATGTGCTCCCTGGTTTCAATATTGACAAAATAAATGTGTGCAAGAAACTTCTTACCATCTTTTATGTACATCTGGATCTTTCTTTTCTGTCTGGAAATTATGATGGGAGGTAGGTTTACAACCACATTTCTTCTTTCTGTCTTTGGGTGGACTCAGAGTGGCTATAAAATTGTGTTTTTTCCGCCAAAGTTCAAGTCTATAAACTCCATTAGAGCAGATGAACATGGCACAAAGCACCTGTCATTTCTACAAGTCACTTAAGGCTTAAAACCTTTAAACCAAAGTTGTTTGTTTGGTAGCCTAAATCTTTTTACATGATTGACCCACACATGTGCAGATGCAATGTGCACTTTGCTTCCTTGTTTAGATATTGAGCCCATATTAAGATTGGGTCAAAAATACAATCAGCTAATGATGGAGAATGAATGCATTACAGTAAAATAAAACCTCCAAGTGGAAGCCATCATTTAAGAAACATTTAGGATACATAAAATGCCTTTGATAATTATTATTTTTCTCTAACTTGATGTACATTACTCAACCACTCTTTACTTTACAACACAGTTAAAACATGCTAATTCGGTATAGCCAGGTATAAAGGGATATAATGATAAAGGGATATAATGAAATTTGCAGCATATATTATTACCATTTACCATGCTATTATTGTGCTGAAAAGTAAAGTGCTACCTTTTTTTTTTTTTGCAGCTTAGATATAAAAAGAAAATAGTGTGTTGTAGTGCTGCACAATATCAGCAGCATAAATACTGCAACAAAACACTAAATACTGTAGGTCTCGATTTTGCTGTTTGCCTGTAAAGTTACTGATGAGATGCACATTTAACACCCTTCCAGGCCGACGACTTTAGCGAATATCCCTGCGAGTAAATGTCATACAGACTTCCGTTTTTTTGCACCCAGGGATTCAAAATAGTACGAGATTAAAACTTGTTTTTTTTTTTTGGTCTGAAAACTTGACTTTTGCATCCTGATAATGTGAGAAGGGTCTGGCTGCAGACAATGGAGGGGCACGTGATTAGCGGAGCTCCACTGCTCCACAGGAAATGATGTCACCTCCACAGGCCAACGCTGGCTTAAACTAATCCAAACTAACCCTGAACCTAACCCTAATGTAACCTTAAGGATAGTGGGGTTTACTAAAGTTTACTTGCACAAATCCTGGTGTGTGCGTGTGTGTGCATGCATGTGTGTGTCTGTGTGTGTGTGTGTATGTCCGTGTGCCCGTGTGCCCGTGCGTCTGTGCGTGCGCATTTGGATGAGCGTGCGAATACTGATGTGTGTAACAATTCTGGGGTGGGGCTGTAATTGAATGATCTGTTTTAATGTGTTTTTAATCTGTAAAGCGCTTTGAGCTGCATTTTGTATGAAAAGCGCTTTAGAAATACAGTTTTGATTGATTGATTGAAAGTCGTGTTATTGAGAGAAATTCGCAAAAAAAGTAGCTAAAATAAAAGTGGAGGTGACGTCATTTCCTGTGGAGCTGTGGAGCTCCACTCCTCCATTGACTGCACCCAGACCCTCTTGGAAAATGTGGCGCTGGTCACCTGCCATCTTGTTTACTGTTTACATAGAGTATGGAGTAACATTTGTCCCAAAAATGAGCAAATCTGTAGGGTAACATTTAGTTGTTTGTTTTTCTCAAAAATGTGATTATATGGAGAATTAACACAGATTTCACATAGAAGGTCAGGTTTAAAGCCTGATATGTTTATAGAAGCATATTTTAGTGGAGTAATAATCAAAAATGCTATGAGCGCCTACATGTTTTGTGTGATTTTTGTCAAAAATAAACATTTCTACAGTAACTACAGCCTTTATCTTCCATCTCCTGGGCCAGGTCTAACCCACAAAACATTTTCTAATGTCCACAGCCATAGCCATTACGACACTAGTTCAATTTGTTATGAAAATAAAGAGTCCAAGCACTTGATGGAGCACCATGAGGAGGTGTTTCAGAAGCAATAAAAAAAAATAGATACCAGGCGGAAATAATAATAAAAAATGCCCCAAGACCTGGAAGGGTTAAATGTAACGAATGACATGGTGTAATTAGCCCCACGTCTGTAATTATTAGGTCTGGGTGCTGCTGCTGGTGTGAGAGCATGTGAGCAGCAGATGCAGCGCAGACACAAAGCCACAGCGCTGTGTTTATGTCCTCCTCGACCTCTTCCATATTCCCTCCGTGCTCTGACCGATGTTCTCCTAAATCAAACAAACCTCCCACTAAAAGACAGCGCTCTTACTGGAAAATCCTTTCTCTCCACTCCCGTTTTGGTCACAGAAAGTCTCTCAACCGAGAAGTGAAGGGTTTTGGCCGCACCACAGAGATGTCTATGTACAGTATTGTCTATGTACAGAAAAGTGATTCCTTCTACTACTTCTGCTACTTGCAAACATGCATCTTCATCACCACTGTATTTGTCGCCATGAAGAAAAGCAGGACGTTTTAAATGACGTGTCCAGCCTTATTGCATTACATTAATTTGGAAAATGACTCTGTTTTGAATTAAAAGTCGTCTTTGCAGTTTTTGACCGTGTGTGGACTGGTTCCTGATCGTCCGGGCGGTGTGAGTCTGCCCCAGTCGTTATGTGTCTGTCTGTGGTGATGTGGAGGTCTGGCCAAGACATTCGTCATAATGTACACAGTGGAGAGGCTGAAGGCAACTGCTGGAACTGTTGGTTTCTTACTATAGGCTACTACTACTATTACCACCATTATTAAGGTGATATTGTCTGGACTGTGCTTGTGTAGGCTCCTGAACCTTGAAATCTGTTTGTTTTAAGATAATACATAAGATAATACATTTTTGATCTCTCAATGGAGAAATTGACTTGCATACAGGTAATAATAATAGACTAAGCATTTCTTATGTTCAGTAGATAAAAAAAATAAATCTAAATCTAATGAAATATAACCTGATTGGTGGTATTTGCTAAAGCAGTGGTTCTCAGCTGGTGGGGCGGGACCCAAAAGTGGGAGCCATTTTTAGTGGGCCGCGAACCTTTCCCAGAATATTATTTTTAATATTCATCTGCTGAGAAAGTATGAATACACCTGATTCTGCTTAAATGACTGTTTAGTGTTGTTTTTGAGCATGATTTCAGTGTTTTAGACTAATTTAATGCTTATTCAACAATGTATGTTTTTAGGGCAATACAGTATTTTACAATATTTGTAAGAAATTAAATTCTTCTTTGGATCATGAGTTGCATCCTTTAGTTATTGAGAACCACGTGCATTGTACACGTCTACACCAAAAACAGTTTCAGACATATATTCTTATACAGTATTACAATAGTTTGTGGTTGAGATCTAATTCCAATTCAGCGACATGTACTTGTACTTCTATAGCTTGGCCAGTAGATGGCGTGAGTTACATGATCATTTTCTGACGTGGCAGTACCGCACACGGGGCATATTGTCCACGAGTGAGGCGTTCTGTGAAATACACGGTTACTTGTAGACTGAAGGTTGGGCTTTAGCAAAGGAAAATTAATGTTTATAACCTCATTGAACACACAATAGAGTTCTGATGAAGCAGGGGACACTTTACAAAACCCTTGGCTTTATAGTTTCAGATCAAAGCTTTGTTATTCTTTAGGTACCTGAGAATGTAGGTACTAGGTCTGTAATAGATTATGATGGCTTACTACACTATGATCCATGTTTATCCTTATTTTGGAGGTACAGCGGGATCTGGAAAATATTTTGGAGGACAAAGCAAATATCTGAAATGATAGACAGACAGAAATGGTGGTTATGGTGAACTTTATTGTCTCTATTGGGAAATTTGTCTTCCGCATTTGACCAACCTCCAACCTGTCAATAGAAGGACCCCTTTCCAAATCTCGGCCAAGTGTAGGTCTGGTCACGATTATTGCTGTTGTCTTTTGAGTCTATTGTGGATGTTTTAGGATGAGGGAGAAGTGGGAGCACCTGGAGGAATCCCATCCAAACACAATGAGAACAAACTCCACACAGACAGGCCTGTTGTTAAGCCATAATGTGTAATAACATTTCATAATGTAATACAATATCTGAATTAATTTATTTTGTAATATTTTGGTGCATTTTGTAATAGACTCCATGCTTTTCATGATACATTTGGTTACTATACACTATCAAACAGTGAGTAATGCATTGGCATATTCTTCATGCATAATTTATAAGACATGTATCCAGTTTTACTGACCATTATGAGCATTATTAACACCTAAGCAGATACTATAGTGACAATGTGCACCCTTATAGGTTTAAGTCAGGAATCGTTAAGATTAGGAAAAGGGTTTGTGCATGTTGTCATATGAACTGAACAATAAAGCAATCACTACTTTGGTGCTTATACGTGATAAATAGAAAGGAAAGCTTTGTAAATGTTTATGAAATGAGTTACATAGATTTTGGATATTTTGTTGGTATTTGGGGCTTCGAATTCAATAAAATCAGGAATATTAAGTTATTTCAGAATGAGACGATGATCAGAAAATGTGGCATATTATTACAAAATGTTTTATTACACAAAGAAGTGAATATTTTATTACATGTTGAACTGTTATACATAACATTGTAACAAATTGTGGCTTAAATTGAGACACTGAAGGTGAATCGGGAATAAATGTAAATTGAGTGATATCAGTTTGAAATATTTTCTGTATATTACTGACATAAATACGAGGGGAAAATGTATTGCAACTTGTCCGTCATTTTATGTTTTCAAATTTAAAAAATAAGGTATTTTATGTGAAAAATCTCTTGCCCCTGAAGAAAACAGATAGGTACTCCAACTCTTTTTATTCCAGCTGCCAAGAAAGCTGTTGAATAGTGTTGTGTGCCTGTGTGATCACAGCAGTACTCCATGTCTGTGCGTCTGACTAGCACCTACCTGAGGGGTGGGCCCTTCGTTGTTGTATGTGTTGTTGATTGACACTGACAGATCTGTGTGACTAAAGTTGATTTTGTTGTGGCTGTATGGCTGTAGATGATGTTTTCTTTTTACTTCATGAACAGTGCTGCAAACCTAATTGCCCTTCTGGGATAAATAAAGTTTTCTGAATCTGAAAAAATGCCCAAAATTTCCCATATTTTCGACAAAATCTAAACAATGGTTTAAGCACTATTTAAATGTATGGTTTTGTGTTGTTGATATATTAGCTACAAAGATTGTTTAGATAATTTGGGGGATTTTTAACAAATTATTTAGTGGATATAGCTGTAAAAGAAAAAAAAATCCAATTTCACCCTGGGGAGACAGTGGCGCAAATGGTAGAGCGGGTCATCATGATGTGTCCTTGGGCAAGACACTTCACCCACATTGCCCAGCGCTTTGGATGACTTGTGCCATATTCAATTCAATTTATTTTGTATAGCCCCAAAATCACAACAAAAGTCACCTTGCAGGGCTTCACAAGAAAAAGACAGTTGGTTTAACAGATAATGAGTGAATATTAATAATCCTGGGGCATCCCCTGTCCTTAGACTCTCCTTCTCCGCAAGGAAAATCCCATTGGGACAAATGAAGAAACCTTGGGGACATACATATGAAAGCGCTATACAAATAAGATTCCCTTTCCTTGTTTTTTCTGATTCAAAACTCAATAAATCAGACTAGGAATTACATATTGAAAAATCCCTCTGAACAAACCTTCAAAATAAATGCAAGTCTAAAAGGTTTGGAGTCTGTAGGAGCTAATAAAGTGTAGATGTTCTTGTCACAATGTGAGGAAAATGCATTTTGAGAAAATGGTCATTGAAGTTTCAATTTCCCATATAGTTCTAATACATAATTACTCCTTATTGTGAAGACTCAATCTGAAAATTGAAATAATGTATTACTGCCTGCGGTGTCTCACCTAGGATCGAAAGTACACAATCCAGGAATTGAATGAATTGTGAGGTGAGAATGCTATGGCCTCGCAGCCTGCACCTTGAAATAAACATTAGTAGCTTTAACCAGACAGGTCTGACTGACACTGAATGTATTTCTCGGCAGTTTGCAATGATTTTATGTTCTCTTAGGTAAACTCGGGAGTCACTGGTCGTGGCATATGGCCCTCAGCAACAGCACAGATTGGACGTATTAGAAAAGTGTGGAGTTTCAGTAGTTCAGGCTCTAACTGTTTCCATCTGTCTCACTCCCACTGCATGAGTCAGAGCTGACCAGGGCGACTGTGGCCTCTCACTACAGCAGAGACGTGAGCATACACTGTGTACACTATCTGAGTGCGATAGTGCATCAAGTTAATGACATGTTTTAGCCAAAGGTATTGTCTATGTCAGGGACCCACGGACTTTAGTTTCCACTCCATGTCCATACAATAATAGCTGCTGTTAAAGATGAAAAGTACACATTTTTTTATATACACAAATTAAAAAATAAAGCATCAACAAGAATAAGACAACTTTATTGATCTCACAATGGAGTCTTATTTCAACTAAATGAAAAAAAATATATATATATTTATGTACAGTATTTACCGTAATTTTGAGTGTGATTGCATGTTTTCTCTTCATTTATGTGTGAAAAAAAAAAAAAAAAAAACATACCCTACTGGAAAATAGGGTCCCTTGAAATCTTTTTGCAGTGCAGAGGTGGGTAGAGTAGCCAAAATATTCACTCAAGTAAGAGTAACTTAACTTCAAAGTAATTTTTGTCAAGTAGAAGTGAACTACAGTATAGTGTCCCAAAATAATGAAGTAAGCATAAAAAGTACTTGGAAAAAACACTACTTGAGTACTGACCAATTGT
This sequence comes from Lesueurigobius sanzi, assembly GCA_900303255.1. NCBI lineage: Eukaryota > Metazoa > Chordata > Actinopteri > Gobiiformes > Gobiidae > Lesueurigobius > Lesueurigobius sanzi. Next base: position 24,289 of record OMNZ01108626.1, read on the forward strand.
TTGAACAAAGTGTGATTTATGTTTCAATAGTGACATACAATATGGCAGAAAGTTGCAAAAACTTGAATTTCGACCACTCTAAGAATAGGTCTTCAAGTATATGGTATAATCCTTACTTGCGCGTTGGCAAAACACCTTTTTTGTGGGGAGAATGGGTACAAAAAGGGATTCTAACACTTAGTGATCTTTTTAGAGAAAATACATTTAAATCATTTAATGCACTGATGGATGAATTTCATCTTAATAAACATCAATATTTCCGTTATATACAAATTAAGAACCTCCTGAAATCTCTCTTTAAAAACCAGCTCCTCCCACAAAAGGATGAAATGCCTACACTAATCCTGTCACGACTTGGTAAGGGGCATGAAGTGTCCTTTTACTATACATTAATTCTACAGAATATCAGCTCTACTAGTGCGCTTAAAAATACATGGGAAAAGGATTTAGAATGCTCATTTTCAGATAAACAGTGGAGTGATACTCTATGCGGACTCAAATGCATGTCAAGAAATATGAGTACTAGGCTGACCCAATTTAAAATTGTTAATAGAATGTATTGGACACCATCAAAAATGCATCGCCTTAAACTTAAAGGGGACCCATCATGTTGAGAATGGTACATCAAAGAATGGTACATTGATACATACTGTATATGGTACTGCTCTAAAGTTCAAGACTTTTGGAACTCTGTGGTCTCTATTGTTAACTACAATATTCCCTTCTGTGCTCAGCTGTTTATTCTGGGGGACTCTTCAACCCTGAGAGGATTAATTCCTAAGAACTGTATAGAATTTGTTCAGACTGCACTAATGGTTGGAAGGAAACTCTTAGTCCAACAGTGGAAATCGCAATTCACACCATCCATCACAGAATGGTATAAGTCACCCTCTATGGGTGCGGCCTTTGAGCGAATCTCCTTCCTGCAATTGCGCAGGGGAGAAAAGTACAAGCTGAAATGGGATGTGTTTTTGCAGCATAGATCAGGAACCTAAAACTGTAATCAAATATTGCAAAGTTTTGTGAACTACGGCATTCGGACTACACTATTAATAACAACACATGACATTGCTTACGAAACCCTGCCTTGTGACTGATAGGAGCAGTGCCTCTCAAGCTCTCCACAGCTAGCGACATCCAGAGGGCCTAGCTTTCTGTGCGCCATTGGAGCTGAATTCAAATTACTAGACATTATTAGCCAAATCATTAATTAATAACCAAATTATACAGTAATTACTAGCTAAATCATTATTTAAAATGCGAATTATAAAATAATTGCAGACAGATAACATGAAAATGAGAATAGAATATGGTAATTTAATCATATATTATTATAATAATTGCAATTCTATAAGTAATAATGTAATAATAAAGCTTCAGCACATTCAGAACTGTGCAGCCAGGATCCTGATAAGGAGGCGCAAATATAACCACATCACCCCTGTCCATTGGCTGCCCATCCATCACAGAATTGAGTATAAAATCTGCCTACGCACATACCAGTGTGTCCATGGCACAGCCCCGGCATACCTCGCTGAGCTCCTTACCCGACACACCACCACAAGGCGCTTACGGTCCACGTTCACCCACACCCTACACCTGCCCATGACCAAGCTCTCCACAATGGGAGACAGGGCCTTTGGGGCCCCTCGCCTCTGGAACGCCCTCCCAGAGTCCCTGAGGGTGCCCCAGAGTGTTGAGGCCTTTAAAAAAAAAGGCCTAAAAGGCCTATTAAGTTTTTGCAGTCTCTGATCGTTTTTACTTGCTCTGTTTGCTATGGAAATGTTAACTTGTTTTTATCTGCTTTATTTCAGTTGTTGTAGCACTTTGAGGTTTCCTTGAAATGTAAAGTGCAATATATAAATACAATTTATTATTATTATTATTATTAATGACTCACACCTGTCATTTAAAAACAACACACACAACCATGAAACGAGTCGGAAAAAGCACAGAAAAAAAAACAGGGTGTGAAATATTGGTGGAGACTGTCCCTCTCGGGCCAAGTTGGTGTGGACAAGTCCCCACCAGTCCTTCAGGAAGTTACGCCCTTGCTTAGACCTTCCTCAAGAGCAGCTATGTCTGCGCCTGTGTCGGTCTGGGTCCTCCGCGAGCCGGGATTCTTCCAGAGTGGTTTCTAATGTACACACACACATTTATCATGACAAACGTGTATGAATTATGGCGATGTCGAAAATTAGAAAAGTGGACTCTGAAAACCGCGTCTTTCAAGATGAGTGGACAGAATCTTATGCCTTCATTTTGCCAACATCGAGTTCTACAAGACCAGTGTGTCTCATACTGTATGTACGGAGTCTGTTGCTCTTGTTAAAAGCGCCAATATCAAGCGGCTTTTCGAGACAAGACACAAAACTTGTAGCGCAAATTACCCGCCAGGATCAGCAACAAGAACAAGGAATACAACCGAACTGAAAGGCCAACATGAGCGCGCTACACAGGTTATTTCCCAGTCACTCACAGCACAACAACGAGCGTAGTACGAGTGCTCACTACGAGTGCAATGGATTTTGGGGAAGCACAAAAAGCCTTTCGCGGACTCTGAAATGGTCAAAGAGTGTATGGAGGCGATGGCAGAAACTCTATTTGAGGGGAAAGAATGACAGCAGCTTAAACAAAAGGTCCATCAGATTCCCCTATCATCCACAACAACAAGAAGAGCAGAGCTACTATCGGAGCATGTGCAGTCCCAGCTCGACAGTGCAATTCAGCGTGCACTGTGCATCACAGTAGCTGCTGATGAATCAACCGACGTGAGTGACAATGCTCAACTTTTGGTATATGTCCGATTCGATCATGAAGAGAGAAAAACATTTGTAGTGGATGTTTTGGGCATCACAGCTTTGAAAACACAAACAAGAGGCGAGGACATATACTTGGCCATAAAGGAATTGCTGACACAGATCAATCTGAAAAAAAATGTTGTCTCCATTACCACTGATGGGGCACCTTCCATGATGGGATGAAAAAAGGGTGCAGTTTCTCGACTGAAAGAGGACAATCCTGAACTCCTGTCGTATCACTGCATTATCCACATGTCTGTTCTCTGCTCCACACTTTCAGAGCACTACGGAAAAGCTATGAACGCCATCACCAAACTAGTCAACTTTCTCAGAGCTTCATCATCTCACCAGCATCACCTGCTCAGGGAGTTTTTAGCAAGTGGAATCACCTGCTATTGACATACTCCTGCACTCCAACGTGAGATGGTTGAGTAAAGGGAAAGTGCTGGCACATTTTTGGAACATTAGAAAATAAATCAAGCATTTTCTGGCACAACATATGAGTCAGGAGGCTCAGGTGTTTTTGCATTTTCTGGAGGAGGAATCTAACATGGACACACCTTTTTGGTTGACATCACAGGACACTTAAATGACCTCAATCTGAAGCTTCAAGGAAAAGACAATTCTGTGTGTAACTGCTGTACAGTCCTTTCAGAAGAAACTGGACATTCTGAAAGTGGATCTTGAGGAGGACTGTTCACATTTTCCTTCAAGGGATCAATGTCACTGCTCATTCTGACTTTATCAACAAGTTGATTGAAAACTTTAAGGCTCGCTTTGATGGCTTTACATTGGGAGACCACTTTTTGATCTTTGTGAGGAATCCATTTTTAGTTAAAAATATGATCCTTTCTCAAGGGAGGCAGCACATGTATACAAATGGGTTAATACACAGTCCCTCCAAATGGAGATGTTAGATTTGCAGGCTGATGTAGTGTTAAAAGAGCAATGTGAATCCTGTGATCCTGCCACATTTTGGATCCAGACTGTGCCAAAGGCCAGGTTTCCTGTTCTTACCAAAGTTGCAATGTACACATTAACCATGTTTGGCTCTACCTATAGATGTGAGTCTGCCTTCTCCACTGTTAATATCATTAAGTACCACTCACACATGTTTGAGAATAGCTTTGACTCCATTCTGAGATTTAAGAGGTTAGCTGGCAGTGCTCAGGCACATTTCTCTCACTGAGCTAAGACCATTTTGAATGCTACTACTTCATTATTTGCAACATTTATTGTTTATTTGGTTGGGACAGTGCATGTTAATGAACACACATGAGAACCATGCATGTAAACACACCACTCCGGATTGTAGCCTTTGGCTAATTTCCATCCGTTGTCCCACACAAACACACTCTCATTCATCCTGATCCATTGTACATGTTTTTACAAACATAGTGTTTGGTTTGTTGAGGTCATTTTTGCACTAGCTGTATTAGTGAATTATTTAATACAATGCATTTTGGGGTGCATTACTACCTCCCAATTGCACTTTTAAACATTGTAGTACACATATTCTACTTAAAAGTCCATAACTGTTGCACTTTACACAATTTAATAAAAGGACAGAAAACCCTAGTCTTCTATGCTGCTCGAGTTAGTGGCCCTCATGCCAGTTTAGTTGAAGACCCCTGCTGTAGACTATCGGCTCTAGTCCAAGTCCATCACGCATGTGTTACAGAGTACAAGTGCATGGGTGGGGGCAGGTGCGTAGCCACATAAGGGCCAACGTGGGCCAGTGCCACTATGATTGACAGCTGGCCCACCCTATCAGAAGTGCCCAACATTGCTATGAATGTGCTGGTTCTCCATTTACACAAAGCCACAACGGAAATCTGCTGCAGAAACTACAACTCCCACATATCTATGGAAAGCTAAGAGAATGGACTACAAAACAGCATCAGTCAAATGAGGCCGTTTGGCGTCAGTGTTTAGATACAGGGAGAGAGACGTGTTACGTTACGCACGCTCCCTTGTTTTAGCTAATGCAGCTGAGATGCATTGCGGGGAAGATCTGGTATTGTGCCGCGGGACTAGTATATCAACAGCAGAAAACAAAATGGAGGCTTACATATTTAAAGCACCCAGATGGGTTATGTCATTGTGGTCAACATGAGACGTGTTATTCTTTTGTGAATTTTTATAAACAGCTGTGAGTTCTCAATAAAGTCAAGTCATTTTCTTTTGGAAAGAAGTCGCGCTTGATAGATAAAGCAATTAAACCTCCTTCTCTTACCAACCTGTATGTACGAATTTAAAGTAAGGTGATTGCCCTGAACAGAAGAGGGCAGCATTACGCTTCTCTAGTAGCCAGCCGGAAACCGAAGAAGAAGATGGAGGCTTACGTTTGTTTTGGTTTGACTGGGCTACAAAATATCCTTGGGAGAGAGGACACATGTAAACAACTCAATGTAATAATGAAAGCAACCATCTGGAACATGATTATAGAAATAAAATGCCTTATTTTTACATGGAAGCATAAAATAATGGAAAACTTGTAATGCAGTGTCAAATTTAGATAAATTTGATTCCATATTCACAACATCTCCCCTTATGCCTGGTTCACACGGCAGGATTTTTAGCCCGATTTTAGCCCGGATTCTCCACTTCCGACAATCGCAAGGACGCCCCGATTATCCTAAGATAATCTCATGAGATATTCCTGTCGTGTGTGGTGTGTTACGACGGCTGTGGTCTGATCGGAAGGACGTTGTGACCCCTTCGACCACAAATCGGGGATATTCAACATGTTGGATCGTTTTGGCCCGATATCCCCTCGTGCGGTGTTTGGCCCGAGTTCGCAGCCCGTTAACTGTGGCGTGTAGCCAATCAGAACGCAGAAATATCCCATGACAACATAAACATTGGATCTAAAATTATAATTCTGAAATGAATGAAAGTTTATTTCAATGGTAATTAATCCGTGTTGTACGTAACCACATTTCTATGAGAGAAAACAACTCACCTCCAGATCATAATGTAGCAACCAGCAAGTCCAGTCCAGGCTCCTGTCTCCTCTCCTTTGACCAGCGCCTTTTCTTTTTATATACTTTTTATATATTTTTTTCTGTTAAAAACAAACTACAAACTATCGCTGCTGCATCTTCTACGTCCATCCTGTTTGTTTACTCTGAAGTCATGTTTGATTTCGAGATTTCATGTTGACATGGGAAAAGTTTGCGAGTAAAATCTGCTCGTGTGTGATGTGTTGATGTTGCCTTGATGTTGCCATGTGACTGCACACCACACACTGTACGACCAAACGTGTCATAGCCACGTTTTTTTATCTGTTAGATTTGGAAAATCGGCCGACAATTTTAAAATCCTGCCGTGTGAACCAGGCATAAAGGTGTACCACAAGGATCTTTTCTTGGACCACTTCTATACACCACATACAGTACATGCCCCTGGCCAGATTACGCACAAATCCAGCCTCAGTTTCCATTCATACACTAACAATACTCGGTCATATACCCACTGGTGTAACTGTTGTGTCCTTGACCTGCGTTCCATCAGTCAGCCCAGTCAGCTGT
>OMNZ01108627.1:0-17017 GCA_900303255.1 Lesueurigobius sanzi
TTTTTTAGCTGAGAATCGCTAAAAGTTGGCGTCTCATAGAGCTGGCTACAGGTCCTTGTCACCATTTTGACATGTTAGTGCATATTAGTGGAAATCTTAATTTAGTGCTAAAAAAACGTCAGTGTTGCTCCCTCTTGTGTTTGAATGACGACAACGACATGTGACTTTAAAAGCTCCGTCTCAGTTTGCCCCAACAGTCCTGCCTACGTAGGCCAAGGTCTGCTTACGTCAGTGATTCTGCTCCAATGGAATGTCAGTCTCGCACACGCCCCGTAGCGAGTTTGATTTTTTTTTTTCTTCACAAACACGCACACGAGGAGTTAGAAGAAATCTACAGATCGCACACACGTCCATTATCATCCCTGTTTCAGCCACAGATCTACATTTATATCAGAGCAAACGCTCCTATTAAGTTAACAAGATGACATACTGCCTCTAAATTATACGTTTGAACTGAGTGTGCTGTAATGTGTAGGCTAGCAGTAAGTATAGGAAATAGCCTACATCTCCCACAATGCCTTGCCCCTAACTAAACACGTGCAGCCCCGTGTCCTCCTCATTATACGCTACACTCACCCCCTGCACCTCACCCCAAAGCCTCCGAGCATGCCCATATCGCTGCGGTGTTTGGATTTTGTTTGTGGGTGGAGTAAGGCTCTGGCACGTCCATTTAGTTACCCTTTAAAGGCATCATCGTTCTGGTGTGAAACAGCCACAGAAAGCAGAGTAGAGGGGAGCGAGAGCCAGCAGGCTGTTACCCGGAACTTAAAAGGTTTCTCACAGGGCGCTCAGTGGAACTACGTGTGATAGTGATGCGCGGGTAGCCTTTTTTTCTGACCCGCCCCAAACCAACCCAAAGAAAATCAGATCCGACCCGCCCGACCCTAAAAACTGGGTCTTGATTTTCCAACCCAACCTGATCCAACCCGCACACATTAAAAGTAACAGCTGCCTGTCAATCAAAGGGGAGTGGACCACGTGAATGTGAGTTTTAGTAGAAATTACTCTTTTGTTTAATTCTAACAAGCTGCTGAAACATGTTCGAAATATGGACCTATCAGGAAGCAACGAGCAGAAACAATTTACTTTTACCAAGACAACTATCACATGAAACAGGAGTTTGGAGTAAAGTGGTCCATGCAGGACTCAGGAGCAGTAGCTTACCTTTCAACCAAGAGGGTGGTCCACCGGAAGTCACCACAATAAAGGTTCAAAGCAACACTGGTTACACAATGCTTTGTAAACTTTTCACACCTCATAAAATATTTGAACATTCAAGTTTGCATTACCAAACCATAAATGAAATTGTGTCTAATTAACTAGGAAATTAAGGATCTCTTTTTCACATCCTGGCCCCAGAGGGGATCCTATTGTACATGTTTTTAGTGGTAGGGCAAACCGGAGCACCCGGAGGACACTTGCACAGACACAGAGAGAACATGCAAACTCCACACAGAGAGGCCCAGTAATCTAACCCAGGGCCTTCTTGCTGTGAGACCCAAGCACTAACCGCTGTGCTATTGTGCCGTATGAAAATTCTTCATGCACCAGTGATTACAATAGAGCCATTGCAAAATCGGGAGCACCCCCCTTATCGATCTGACGGTCCCATGAAGACCCCCCATGATATTTTAAAAATATGTCTTGTTTTTCTGCGTCTCTTTAAAACAAAAAAATGGGGAGAGATTTGGAGAACATGGCCCGGCACTCAAAGCCGGGAGGTGAGATCGCTCAACAGTGTTGCAATAACAGTGCACACTTCATGTGGGAGTTGATGCAGTTGGAAGGGAAACTATGTAAACAGTGTTTATGGAATTTAAAATTCATATTCCACAGGTAGAAAATCAAACTGAATATTTGATTAAAAATATATAGATATTTTAGTTAATTATCTTGAAAGAACAATTTGAGCTTATAAAATCAACACATACCTGTTACATTTAAGACTGAAATTCCAGATTGTAGTCATCTTCCCAGTTTTGCTGTTTAGATCAGATCATGTGGGGCTTCATCTTTGCATCTGTAAATAATCTGCCTCTGAAGCGGGTGATTGAGTTTGAGCTGTCTTTCTGAAGCGTCCCGTCAGAGTTGTTGTAACCCAGCAGCCATGTCTGTTTTAGCCCGTCTCCCTTTGTCTGGATCAAACATGAATATTCATTTATCACAGTGCGGCCGTGTTGGAAGCAGCTGGAGTCATGTCTGGGGGGCTCATCCGTTATCGCCCCCTCTCCGCTCTCTATCGCGCTCTTCTGCACATCCCCGATACTTCAAGGACGGTGCCTTTTTCATTTCAGATCTATTATAAATGATTCATCCAATATTTATGAATATTTTAAACTTCCGATTAAATTACTTTGTATCTGTTTAGCATTACATCTTTCTGCGCGAGAGACAAAACTGTTTCAGTGTTCTTTCATCCTCCCCGATGCCCCGCGCCAAACGCCGAGGATCACTTTGAAGTGCGCCACAATTAAACCAATGTTATTTCGGCAATCATCCGGCAGCTAGTATATATGCAGTTTGCACCGAAGTGAGTGTGTCTTCCCTATACGTGAGAAGGTGCGTGCGTGTGTGTGCGTGTGTGTGTGTGTGTGTGTGTGTGTGTGTGTGCGTGTGTGTGTGTGTGTGTGTGAAGACATAAGAGAGCAGCTAAGTCCCCTTTCTTCCTCTTTCAGGACCATTACCTTTCATTCCAATCACAGGAGGAGAGCCCAGGGGAGCGGCCGGGGGGAGGAGGTGCCTGCTATACCGGGCCGTCCTGTGGAATGCATACGATACCAGTGTGTTGGGATGGGAGGGGCATGGTACAGTGGTTGATGATGTAGTGGGCAGTGTACGTGTAAGAGCGGTTTTATAGCCACATTATCGGGACGTTATGCGCCATCCTTTATTTGTTGCCATTTAGGAGGCAATAGCTTTTAAATGGCGTAAATGTTTACAATGAATCGTGAAGCATTTTAATGTCTCCTTAGAAGAAAACGCGGTGCGAATTAGCCCTGATGCGCCCCACTATTAATTGCAATAGGATGCACTTAAGATAGCAGGCCGTGGTGACAGCGCTCACTAATGTGCTCACTGTGGATAGTGCAGGAAGGAGACAGCTTTCTTGTCTTATAAACAGTAACTCTACTGGTCAAATAATGTAGCTTTAATATTACTATTGGAATGACATCATATTGTTCTCTAATGTGTTATGGAGTGCTCTTAGAATGGAATTGATGTTTTTACACGTGAGACAGGACCATGTTCTTGTTCTGAATCTTTCATCCATTTTCTGCTTCTTTATCCGGAGTTGGGTCACAAAGGCAGCAGTCTGAGCAGAGATGCCCAGACTCACTCATCGACACACACTTCCTTCAGTCCTTCTGGGGGGATCATGTACTCCACCCGTCTCACCCGCAAAGCCATCAAAATGGCCAGGGACCCTTCGCACCCATCACACAGTCTCTTCAGGGTGATGCCTTCAGGGAGGAGACTGCGGAATCTACGGGTCAGTTCCAGTCGACTGAGGAACAGTTTCGTACACAGGGCCATCGGGAAGCTGAACTCCCTCCCCTCCCTCCACAATCAAGGATGAGAGAAACATAATTTCGAACCATTCACATGGTTTGACAAATAAAGAATCTTGAATCATGAAGTGGTCCCACAGATAAGGGAAAGAGAATCTTATTTGTATAGTGCTTTCATATGACACAAGTCATCAAAAGCCCTTGGCAATGTGGGCGAAGTGTCTTGCCCAAGGACACAACAACAGTGTGCACTTGCGGGAGCTGGCAATTGAACTCCCGACCTCCGGTCATGAGATGATCCACTCTACCATTTGTGTAGATAGTCATAGTCCCCCACAGCCTGTCTTGAGCCTCCTCCCGGTGAGACGAGACACCTCCCCAGCTCCTCCTCTCGATATGAAAGATCAGCGGCTCTACTCTGAGCACCTCCTGGGTGACTGAGCTCCGGTTCCCTCTCCTTGGACATGCATGGGACAGATGTGTCTCCATTCTCTTTCCTGTTTGGTGCAATCTTGCCAATGGAGGTTGATCCAGCCAGACTATGGAGAGGAAAATAGGAGTGATACTTACAGACACCATAGATCTGTGCAAGATGTATGATCTCAACAGTGAGTGCATGTGCCATTTTCATTCTAAAGAAGAGTTGGATATTTATTAGCTCCCTCTTTTTCAGAATTTTATGTAAAAAATAAAAAAAAATGCATGGAATACAATGTGATGCCTTTGGTTTATTATTTTCTGTACAAAGTTTTTTTGTACGTGTCTGTCATCACACATGAATTTAAGAGCTAGCTTGTTGGCCGCAATGGGAGAGGAAATGGGTTATGAAATGGACGAGATACCACAGAAACTGTTACAAAAGTCGAGGAGAAAACTCTGTAACTCTGGCTGCATAGTTGACCGGCGAGTGAATATGCTGAGTGTGTTCTTTTGTATCTGCACATGAACAGGCGCTCCATGGCTGGGGAAGTGTGTCTGATGCCGGGCTGATCAGTGGAGAAAGTCAATCAGGAACTCATAGATCTTGTGTGAGCTGCCCATCGATCCGCTCTCCTTCTCCCATCATTGTGATCATCTGCACACACTTGCATAGATTACTGATGATGGAGAACCAACACCAACTTCTCTGCATTCAAACTGCCTCTATGCCCTTCCAAGTGATGGCATGACGTCAGGTTTACTAGTTTTGTTAGGCATGGACACGGACAGCTTTGCTTTCATTAAATTGCATCGACAAATGGTGCTCTCTGTGAAAAATGATTCAGGTCAGCTCATTTTGTTTCTGGATTTATTGTCAACTGTACCACATATAAAGCACAGAGGCCAAATTAAATGCATATGTAGTGTGTTTTCATTGCATTCTTATTGGAATGTATAATGTTCTTGTCTTTAGGGAGAACATGTACACCTGTCCAGGGACTGCAGATGTAAAACTCTGGTACATTTACAGATATGTAAGGGGAGAGTTCAACCTGGTGGATGAAGCTGTCTTTCAGTCAGTTGGACCTGTCCCTGATGGAGACTACAGCCTTTGCGCTGAGACAGGACTGAAGACTGTGAGATGGGTGTGGTATATCCCTCTTAGGTCATATTTATGTTATTGACTTAGCTTTAAAAACCTTCTGACACTGCTCTGAACACAATAAGCTAGCATTGCCCCCCAGTGTCAGTGTAGGTGTGTGCCAAGTAGCAAGCTTTTAAAGTCATTGGCACTGAAGACATTTCACACTTTATTCCAGAAGAATTTACAAAGATCTTTAAATGAGAGACAAAATTTTCCAACTCAGAATAAAGGTAAATGATGTATTAGGAAAATGAAAGTTTTGGGGCCAAATGTGGCCCATCTGGCCCGTTAACATGACCAAACAAAAGTTGTGAGCAACTTGATATTTTCAGTTAAATAAAGAAAGATAATAAAGATAATGCATAGATGCTGCAGGGGCCACCATCGTCCTGTCCCGCTGACGCTGTCCACTCTCACAGCGACTGCTGTTGTTCAGGCCTGCAGTCGTCACTGGATCTCCAACAGCCAGGGATCTACCACTCCCCTCGGGGGTGGGACAGAGGAAGTGGACACAATGTGAATAGCAATGAACAGACTAAAGGTAAAACTAAATGGTACAACATTATAGACAGTCATCGCATGTGTCTGCGATGACTGTCTATTTGAGAATTATACTTTAAAATGGCCCTCGAACCTCCTCCTTATCATGATGGAGGGGTTTGAGCACCTGAATGATCCTAGGAGCTCTGTGTCTGGGGCATTATGCTTCTGGAAGTGTCTCTCAGGGCAAACAGGTCGTAGGTGACGGGTCAGATCAAGAGCGGTTCAGAAGCCCCTTATGATGAGACCATCAAGGACTGTTACGTCGCCCAGAGGTGAAGGAGCGCTGTACAGCCGTTGGTTGGTACAATGTGCAATGTGATCCGGGCAGCTTGGACTACTGTCCCCGCGACCCGGAAATGGATAAGCGGATGGATGGATAAAATGGCCCAAATCATGCCCGGTAAGTTCCAACCCATTGTGGCCCTTGCGTCTGGTCTTGGTGACTACTTTTGACATGATTGTTCACAGCTGGAAGATACCTTTGCCCAAACCTTCAATTACTTTTTAAATATACCTACTGTATATTTCTATCTTGCATTTTGTTTGTAAAATCAAAAATTACCCAAATATTCAGCAATAGACTATCAACTGGACAGATTAAAATCAAATCTCAAACCTGGCCACTTTATATGTAGTGTTGTTGTTGAACATACTTGTATCTTGGCCTGAATGTAGACATGTGCTCTAAAATGACTGAAACTTCCTAATTTTGTTTTACAATCTATACTGCTTATGTGGCAAACAGAAAAAAAACAAATCAAAAACAAGGAAGATGCTACAAGAAAGTTGACTTAAAACACTCCAGGTGAGGTGCTTTGAAGAGGGAAAGCTCTACATAACTTTGTATAAAACCCGTCTTTAATGTTACCCATTTGTGCATGCCACTCCACTAAAAGCCTGTATAGGACCTAAGACGCTCACCTTTTGTATTTTTATCCCCCTCTTAAGTAAATGTAATGCTTGTGTGTGCGCTGGCCCGGTGCTTTGACATGCTGTAGGGTGTCACTGGTGATGTGTGACTGTGGGTCGCCTGGGTGACACCTCTGAAGGCTGATTTACTAAAAGGACAAGCGCATCAGAGCACAACGGAACCACTCATACCTCATCTTGTCAAGAGAAAAAAGACCTCCTTCCAATTCACACTCCATTCTTAACCCAAGACACCAAGTCCTTCGAAATTCACTCCTTGACTCCGCTCATCTGAAATGTAAAGCCAGTATGTTTTTATCAATATGCCCTTGTGCCTGTAAGTATCTGAATCGATAGCCATATGATTATCCATGTAGGAGAGGTATAAATGATTTAAAACAGCCAACAGAGGGTGACGGATGTTTGCTTTGCGCATTGAAGTTGCAGTCAATAATTAATGCATCTGATTAATCTGTCAACACGTCCGCACGGGCAGGAGCTCGGAGAGAAGGGCTGCGTGAGGCTTCAAACACGGCCGCCTCTCTCTGGGGCGACATGACAGTTATATCTGAAGACACAGGATGAATGGAGGTTTCACGTGTAAGTCGTCTGTCGATAATGGAGAGGATACGCGCATCGTGTTAAAGTCAATAAAAGATGAGAAGTGTCAAATCTACTCTACCGTGGAATGGTGGAAATGAACCAGGAAGACTGCGTTTCCTTGTTCCCCCTTCCTGGTCTACCTGTCAGCCAATCACAGACTACTGTTGAGTCACAACCAATCTCCTTCTTGTTGTTTCAGCTACGACCAATACTCCATAATCTCCACCACTCAGTAGAACCTTCAGCCTCCTCAAACTGTGTGAGGCCTCAGCTGTTGCACTGTGTTAGCCACCTCTCAGTCAGTTTACCACAGGTGGTGTTCAGAGTACAGAGTTGCAGTGAAATTGAGCTATTTACAAGTTTGCCATGATGTGTCCAAAATTGTCCTGTTAGGCATTATTCAGAGGCCTGGGGCCCTTATGTGGTTGCATGCTCTGTGTACAAATTGTAATACTTTTAATGAGAAAGGACCCCAGAGAGAATAGTCTCTGTGTTGGTAGAGACTAATGGGGATCCTTAGATAAATAAAGAACAACACACTAACAAAAACAAAAAATATTATCACCGTTTAGTTCATTTTTATAGTTTTTAATTGTTTGTATTTTTAGGGTAATCACTGAAGAACCTTTTCCAAAAGAAGATATTGATATGAATTAATTATCGGACTGCTACTCTAAAATATAAATGATGAAGTTGTGAAAACTGAAAACTCTATGCACTCAATGTAATGTCACCAGCTGGTAAAAAAAAAAAACCCTCCTTTAACTCTATCTTGTTCGTAAACTTAGCAAAGTCACAAAGTAAGAGTGTAAAAGGCTCCAGTGACCAAGGATCCGCTGCCCCCCATGTTCCATACAGTCCTCTCCCACCTGTGTGTGTGGACCGGGGCCCTATCTTACCCACATCATTTGCTCAATGACCTCTGCTTTCAGCCTATGATGGATTATATTGCACTCATAGACATTAATTTTCCTGAACCAGGCGAAAAAAGCTTTACTCACTGGAAGAGCCTGTGTTGGTACAAGGGTAATTCTGTAGCACAACATCCAAGATACAGGCGACAACCAGTGGGTCACTTAAGGGGGACATGTCGCTTTTGACTGTTTTCACCATATTGTAATGTTACAATATGGTAGTTACAGTGTTATTGTTAGACGCGGACATACGTTTTTCCCAGTGGATGCCCAGTCAGACTTCAATACTTCAGGCCCGCAGCACCCACAGAATCAGCGCCTATGCCTGAAGTAGTATTTCACATGCAAGTAATTCTGCTCTTCTGTTCACTTTGGTTATCTTTGGTTCTTCTTCTCCTATTGAATCTATTCCTTAACCTCTTAAGCCCTAGGGTCCCCATTTTTGGGGACTTGCCACTTTTAGAGACAATCCTTGTTTATTTTAATCTATTTTTTAAAAAGTGTATTTTTTTTTTTCTTGGAAAAACTGTATTTTATGACCAAATATATAAATAGGATCCAAAATTTTCAATTACAAATTACAAATTTTATTTTTTTTTGTCCAAAAAGTGCCAAATTGTGCCCTATTTATTATAATGGGATTCTACCGAGACTATTTTAAATCAAAACCTCAATAACTTTTCAATTATTTATTGTTACAGAGATAAAAAGTAAATAATTAGCTGTAGTTACTATTTTTGAGGTATATTTGCTTCTATACAATGAAAACAAGCTGCTGACCTGCTAAAAAATTTCTGTCTTTCAACTTCAATTACTCAGGCCCACTATCATTTTCTTGAAAATGTTCACATCTACAGTCTCCCCACAGACATTCATATCATATGAGAGCAATATGAACATTTTAGACATTTTACAAGCTGTTAAAGCCTTCCAGAGTATAAGTGTACCAAATTCGGAAAAAAACAGCAGGGCTTAAGAGGTTAAATTGTGTTGCTTCATAGAGGGAACATGAAACTGTACTCAAAGCCATCACTAGACCCACTCTGAGAAGTTCTTTTCTCAAAGTGTGTTTATCCTGCCACTGTGGATTTACTAGTGTGCTGTTAGCAGAACCTGAAAATTTGTTTTCACTGGACAATAGTAGCTACTGCAGACTCAGGCATGTGTCTACTGAGTGGCTCACCTTCTCAGACCTGTCTCATTGACTTATAACATGTACCTCTACTGGGAGTTAGACATCACCAGCGCTTCCTCTTATTTTTTACAATATTTATTTATTTTTATGTGATCTTTTTGAAGATCTAATTTAACTAAGTTAACAATTTTGACATTTGGTCCAACCCAACTCGGGAAATTTGGGATTCCCCCTCTCTTTTGTTTCTGACTCTTAGGAGCAGTTAAAGCTGTCCTGTTCGTGTCAGTCCTGATGTATTTACATACACTCTCATACGGCACAGCTGCTGTCTTCTCATTAAGGCAGGTAATTGAGCTCAGTCACTTGCACCTCAGCGGGTCAGACCACCAGAGACCCCCCTCTTCCCAGTCTGCTGTCGCTGACCCGACAAACTCACACCAAGATGTGGGGGACGTCTTAATTATGTCACCCTTCCACTCCTCCTGTCTGGCTGACTGCTGTAGTGCTGCACCTTTGGGTTACTCACCGTTTACATGGCTAAGACAGAAGCCATAATTAGTATACAGCGGGAGGACTGCAGGGGTAAAGGAGAGGGTTAAAACCACAGAATGGGGAGAGGCACTGTGGAGTGAGTATAGGCTGCCGTGTCTTGTCGAGCAGTTCATCATTGTGTCCCCGGTGACTGTGTCTGTGGCCTGCCCCGCTGTAGCTATAATAAGACATAAATAAGGAACAAGCCCGGCTTATCTTCGCTGAGGACCCTCTCCTCGCTCTGCTCTGCTGCCCATACAGGCGTCCTTAAAGGCTTTTCTCACCTCTTATAAGGGACTATGTTATGTTGAATTGACTTTTTTTTAAGCTTTTGACCATGTGGAAAATGTACACATTTCAATGATGAATAAAGTACCTTTAGTCTTCATCCTCCTCTACAAACCCATGGCTTGGCTTGTCTACATCACCTGGTCCACAATACTGAAGCTCTGTGTTTTTAAAGGGGATATATCTGTTTTTTAAGAACCTACCCGGAGTAGTATTTTGCTTCATTCACACAGTTTTGAATAAAGCTATTTACGTTGGTCGATGCAGCTGATGAGCTCTGATCTGTATTTTTTGCATTATATTGAGTCAGATGGATTTTGAAAGTTTTGCCCATAAAAAGGAACAGGTAGAGCCTTTCTGTGTGGAATTAGTCTGGTTTCCTCTGCTTCGATTTTCCTTACCACTAAAAACATGTACAAATGTATCGTCTCTGGAGCCAGGACTCTCAGTAACATTTCTGAATGTCAGAAATGTTACTTACTTGTTATTGTTTTTAGCCTTATTTAAATGGCCTCAGCTTGCCCCCTCTAGCAAAGAATGAGCCCAGAGTTACTCTTGTCTTTCACCCTTACATTATTGAAAGCTGTAAAACATTATATCCTAAAACACAGCTGTCCATAAGGTGCTTACAGGGCCAGACAGATAATGGACTTTGAACCACTCGTTCCTAAAAATGTACACTTTTGCTTCTTAGAACCTCATCCACCATTTTTGTGAAAAAGAGTTTTATTTTCACTGTAGAATGAACATTATCGCCTGAGAATATCTGTACCTTTCATTGCTCACTTTTGTTTGCTATGCAGATAGAAAAACTCCCGGCGCAGCTCTCCCTTTTGTTGACAAAGGCCCTCTCGGAAGCAGCGTTATTAATGTGTATGTTTAATCGCACCTTCATTGGGGACTTGAGTGTCTCTTTCTTCTCTTGTGTACACAACTTACCCCTGCGTGCCTGATGGGGGACTGCTCTGCCCTGTGTACTGTATGCGAAGTTGTGAGGGGAAAGGGGGTACGCTTGCCTGGTGCCCCGGGAGAATGCGCTCTTTACAGGTTCCTGCATCATTACCTGGCGTGCAGACAAAGCCTACTTATGTGCTTCCCCTCACCGCCACACTCCAGCAGATTGCAGTGTGAGAGAGACCAGCGATCGGGGTCCGGGGAGAGCCCAACAAACACAGAAGCGGTGTATGAGAAAATGGAGAGTAGATTTATGAAATGAAGCATTCCACTCCGCTCTATCCGCCCGCTGCGAGAAACACCTTTATAAATCACTGCATGGGAAATAGAGCGTTTGGTCGCACTCTTGACGGCGCGCGATGACTGTTCGTGTTGTGGGGATGCCGCATGTGGGAGGAACATAGCAAAAGGTGTAAAAATGTACAGCTTCACTGCAGAGAAAACAACATTTTTATTGTTGTGGTGGTTGTGTTGTACAGGCCTGTGTGATGAGATTAACATGGCAAAATGTTACAAATAGCAAAAGCTGAACTATAATCTTGTGCTGTATCATCGTGCTGTTGTCAAATCAAAAGTGCTCCTAATTTCTCTGTTTTTGGTAAATCCATGTCATGCTTCTGAACCATTCTTTTTCATATTGATCTTCATGATTCCATGGAACTGTCATCTTGGAAAAAAAAAAACACTGATGGTAAAACCTGGTTCTCCAGCATCAATTGGTCTCTGACCTCATTATTTGGGCACATACTGTTGCTGAACCTAGTCCTGACCAGCAGATGCAGATGGACGGGCTCAGTGATGTCATAGGGAATAATTCCAAAGATAGAACTGGGCCTTGCTCATGGCCCTTATGTACAGTATGGTTGGTAATCATGAATGGTTTCCAAGTGGCATTAAGAAGCATTTAAAGTCATTAGATGAATTGTGCGAAGAAAATAAAGCCTTGCATGTTATTAAAAGCATTAAACTTATTATGATTAAAATCATTTTTTCTACATAAAAATAATGATCCAAACGTTTTTGCTGAAGTTGTACTTGCTTTTGTACATAGAAAGTTCTCCTCAGTCTAGGTTTGATGCAAGATTTGCAAATATTAATAAATTAAACATGCACAGATTTGTGCTTTAAAGCATGCCGTTATGAATGTTTACCTCCTCTTGTGTCACATTCTATGCCCATTTCCTATGAGGAAGTAAAGTGATAATTATCTGAAATAATATTAAACCCGGTTAAACTAGGAATCATTTCTATCAAAATCTTAAAGGAGACATATGATGCAACATCAACTTTTTTGAGCATTATCAAAAACAGACCTGGAGTAGTATTTCACGGTTTACTCAGCTTTGAACTAATCCTGTTTGCTTTGCTCGTTTCATGTTGACTTCTTCCAGTTCCAGTGTTTCTTTTTAATTCATTATTCTCACTGCTGGCACTGGGGGGCACTCCAGGCCAAATCCTCACCAGTCCTGATGCTACAATTTAAGAGTGACCATATACTGTATAACTTAGACAATATTTCAACTTACAAAATGTAAAATATCAATGCACAGACAAGGCTGTTCTTCATTCTTATATACAGTATGCAAGATTTATCCACCTAAAATAAAATGTTGTAACCTGTTGTATCCACTTGAACATAATGTTTTGAAAATACTGTATTTAGACTGATGCAGTACACAGTGAAGCAGATGAGTTGTATATTTCCAAACAGTGGGGAAAGTGCACATTTCCACCTGTGCCCTTTGGGCAGCCCGGTGTTAAGATTAGTCAAAAGAAGACATTGATAGTTTAAGTGCACAAAGAGCATTGTTTACATGTCTCAAACAGGTGTGACTCCCAAGGCCGTGCTGCACAGTGGGTATTGGGCTATGTTGGTTTTATTGTGAGCAGTCAGCCCTGGGTGTCTTCACTGTGACAGGATGGGGCCAGATCTGCTCTCACGTACAGAAGAGCTCACCTGAGGAAAAACTCTGCTGTCTCCCCTCTCTCTCCCTGCCTTCGTGCCTTTGAGCCTGTGTGCTTCCCCCTGTCTCCGACCCAGACACACATCCCCCTGAGCTGCTTTACTCACCATGCTCCGCTCACCCATCTGTCGGTTTGTGTACGGAACGGTGTGACGATACCCTGTGGGAGTGCCGTATCCAAAAACAACAGCGTCTCACTGCAGCAGGACATGCCTCTACACAGATATGGGACACTACATCCAGGTGTATTACATTGTGCCTCAAACACTTAAAAAAATTACTTTAGGACACAAGTATTTTCAAAGACCGTCACCATATTCTTAGTCACATCGCACCCACTGTTTTATTCCCTGGGTGAACTGCGCATGTGTTGAGTTAAACTGCACATCAGCATCAGCCTGGTATAAAGAAAGTTCACTAGATATTTTCATTATAGCATGTAATTATATTACCAAGTTACTTGGCTCATGCTTGTAGTGGAGGTCTCATCCTGTCCCCCATGTCCATACGTATCCAGGACAAGCTTTCCTTATATTACCAACTCTGGCAAAGCGTTAGCCATTTACGTCAGAGCATTGGCATCAAAAACCTCTGACATAGCTTCACTACAGCAGCACTGGACTGTTTTTAGCTACAGCTACGCATCAAAGGGGAACAAGGGAAGGTGGGTGGGGCTTAGGGTGAATTCGCTTGGCCAATCTGCACCAACAACCTCTCCTACCATCAGCAATCATTCACCCACACTGCATTCATACTTGGGCAGCGTGAGTGAAGTGTAGCGTGAGTGAACACATAGCAAACAAAATAGTAAGTACAGATGAAGACTGAAGAATCTTTGCCTACTATAGTGTTTAGCCTTGGTTGGTTGGCCAGCATCTCAAACAATTTTCATCCCAAATGATCATCTGTTTTCCCGCAACAATAAATGCATGGCAAACTAGAAAATAATGCTTTTGGTTAGTGTGGTACATTTCAGTGATGCCTCTGGGATAGAACTTAAACTGGCGTGCTGGAACCAATGGGTGAGGATGGCACACCTCTTTAGTCCTCATGGTGGGAGTTGGCTTTGCTGCCATACCACCCCCTAGTGGCTAGGGGTGACTCTCTCCACTCGTGGGTCAAGGAGTGAGGAATGGCAGCCTATGGTTTCTCTGTGTGTCTTTCCCTGCTGCGTTTATAGACACGTCTGTGTAATGGCATCCCTCTTATAAAACACCCTCATTATTTAGCCCACCGCCCCTTTAAATGATCCAAAGATGTATGAGGCCATCTGTGGGCCACAATTAAATACCCACCCCTTTAATTCCGCTGCACGCTACATTAGCACCCTTTGCCCATGAGCACTGCAGACGAGTCAGAGGAGCTGGAGAATTCAGACATCCTAATGGAAATAACCCATTGTACTTATAAAGACAAAAAGATAAACTTATATTAGCAGGCAAAGTAGGATAGACTTATTCAATTAATTAGCTTTTAGGCTCTCCAATGCCTTTGACATGTGGCGTACATTGTATAACAAATTAAATTACCGCTTTCCGATTAGAGACATGTAGGTTCAAATAAAAAGTCTGGGAGCCAGTCTTGTGCGCGCCGCATCTGGACTCTTCAAACCACTTATTCTCCGCTGACCCCTTCACTGACAATCAGTAAAAGTGCTCAATGAAACGCGCCCACTGCCTAACGCACGCCGCCGCGCTCGCTTATTTGATATCACTTCCGTCTGATTGCCTTTCACTGTGGTGCTCATAAAACTCTCTCCCTGGACGCTCTTCTCGAGGCCCCCCTTCGCTCCTCCCTCGGATCTAAAGAGTCCCATTTCCGACGATCTGTCAGTCCTACCATTCATTTCCTCTTCCACAATGTATTCCCTGGCTAAATTGTCTCTCCGCGCGGCGTTCCGTTCCCCGCAGATTGAGCGGGCCGGCCTTGTGTCTCCGAGAGCTAATTGTCTCATTCAGGGGACTTAAGGATGCTTGATGGGAGCGAGATGTGCTAAAGAGAAGGATTGTGAGAGCATAGTGTGACTGGCAAATTACATCCTTGGCCTTTCTATGGTTGGCAAAGACTCTTAATAAGCTCTTGATGTGCAGAACAGCAGGTGAATAGTTCAGCAGGTGTATGTGAGGGCTCTCAATGGGAGAGGACATGGGTTTGGGGGAATTACGAGTCAGGGGGAGGGCAAAGGGCTAATGATATGATGGCTTACAACTGGCTTTGTCATGTAGCGAAGGTAGAGGTGAGCACTCCAGTCTAACGGATTGTTTGATTGCATGTAATTCGATTCAATTCAATGAGCTTTAATTTAGATCAATTCACATTTAAACTGTGTTACTACAAGCCTTTGGTGCAGAAACACAATATGTTAACAATATAGAAAGCAATATCAAATGCACAGGGAGGGAGGGAGGGTAGGGGAAAGTTCAGCTTCCTGACAGCCTGATGGATGATGCTGTCCTTCAATCAGTTGGACCTGTCACTAATTTAGGCCCATCCACATGAAGACAGGCTCAGGCTATGTATTCTATGAAACCCACGTATCATCCATATTAAGTCAGTGTTTTGGGGGTCTGAAAACAAATTTGTTTGAAACGAGGTCCCAGAGTGGAATGATTTCAAAAGACTGTTCACACGGCTCCTTTGTTACTGCCTCTATACAACTTTTCCTAAAAAGATGACCTCACAGCACCAGCGTTGTGTATGTTTTGCACAATCTACTGACCGAATAATGGCTTAATCCTGCTCTGACTGCGGTCGTCCTCCTCTGCTTCACCTCGAGCCACAGGTGACACACGGAGAAAAGCCTGAAGGAAATATCCTCCTCTATCTGTGGTTTTGGACTGACAGTAACTGACAGCATTTCTGCTCTTGTCCTTTAGATCTCAAACATAAATTCACCTCTTTGTCTTTTCTGTAGAAGAAAAATCCACGGAATAGTTCTATAATCACTGCAATGTTTCTGTTGACATTAGAGAAAGTTCGGTGGATGTGCTATTTGCAGTCTTGTTCTACTTTAGAAGGCATACTTTGTGTGGAAAAGCTTGGTGACTACTACTCTAGACTGTGGTGTTCAATATTTCATTCTATTGCAAAATTTCCAGCAAAACCACTGTATATGACTGCGACATTACTACAGGCCCAGTTCCAAAAGCCAAACAGTTACACTAAACGGAGTAACTTACTATAATATATATTCAATTCAAGTTATTTTTGTATAGCCCGGTATCACAAACAAAATTAGTCCCAAAGGGCTTCACAAATGTAAAATCCACGGTGGAAAAATCCCAGTCGACGGGTAATTCTGAAACAAGGGAGAGAAAGGGGGACACGATGTATATATATGTATATATATATATATGTATATATATGTATATTCAGTGCCTCTCGAAAGTACTAATACACCTTGAACTTTTGCACATTTTGTCATGTTTACAACCATAAACATAAATATTTTATTTTGATTTTTTTTACTGAAAGTTCACACACAAGGATCAGACAACTGTGAAGTGAAAGCAAAATGATACATGATTCTGTTATTTTTCAAAAAATAGAAAACCGAAAAGTCTGGCATGCACAAGTATTCATACAGCATGAGTTAATACTTTGTGGAACCCCCTTTTGCTGCAATAACAGCAGCAAGTCTTTTGGGGTATGGCTCCACAATATTTGCACATCTAGAGCCTGAAAGTTTAGCCCATTCCTCTTAACAAAACAACTCAAGCTCTGTCAAATTAGATGGAGAGCGTTTGTGAAGAGCAGTTTTCAGGTCTTTCCACAGATTTTCTTTCTTGGATTTAGGTCTGGACTTTGACTGGACCATTCTAACACATGAATACGTTTTGTTTTAAACCATTCCATTGTAGATTTAGCTTTGTGTTTAGGGTCATTGTCCTGCTGGAAGGTGAATCTTGGCCCCAGCCTCAATTCTCTTGCTGACTTTTTTTCCCTCCAAAATGTCCCTGTATTTGGCTCCATCCATCTTCCCAACTATTTTTAGTTTAGTTTTAGAGTTTCAAGACGACAAAAAAACAAAAATGAGATATAATATAATTTTTGCCATTTAAACTATACATTAATGTGTGTATTTTTTGTTCCTGTAATGGCCC
>OMNZ01108629.1:5046-15301 GCA_900303255.1 Lesueurigobius sanzi
TCCACCCCCAACACTAGGGCTGGGTATTACTAACAACTTCACGATACGATATGTATCCCGATACAGGGACCATGGTACGATAAGTACCCGATACAAGTGTATCCTGATACAGCGTCCATAATACAATACATACTCCAAAGAAACTGAAGAAAAACGACCTCATAGGTACAATAAATAGTCTTTTTTTATTATCAGTGTTGGGAGTAACTCATTACAGAAGTAACTAGTTACAGAAATATATTACTTTTTTCAGTTACTGGGGAATGTAATACATTACTTAAACAAAATACAGTAATATTAGTCATTACAATTGAAGTAACTCAAGTTACTTCAAGTTATAGGTGCAACTCCCCCCAAATAAGATGCAGCACTAAATCTAGTTGGATACTGGCGTAGAAGTGACTTGTGAAGCTAATTTTGTCAAAACAAAACAAGAGAGAATGGAGACGACTGAGGAAAAGGAAATCTTTGATTACACTTTACCTCGGAGGCATAATTCTCCCTTTTTTCAGTTTATATTTTGCTAAAAGTAACTCAAAGTAGTGTAACTGCATTACATTTTTGAAACAGTAGTATGGAATACAAACATATTACATTTTTAAAGCTGTAACTAGTAATATAGAATATTTTGAAATTCTAAATATGTTCAGCAACTGAAACCTGCAATTGCAGTATTTGTGAGTGTGTTATGAATAATGAATGAATGGTAAAACAATTTTAAATAAAAATTCAAATTTTCTTTGATAATTTGCGTTTCACGATACAGGTGCTCGATACGATACGCGTATTGTCAAGTGCTCCGTAACAATATATTGCCGATACGATATTTAGCACATCCCTAATGTAAATAGTGTTGAAAATAAAGAAACTTCTGTCTGGTCGTGTAGCAAAAGGTTGCTTTAACGTGACAACACATCATTCTAAGGAGCTTAAAGTTGAGGTGGTGGGCATATAAGAATTCTATGGTGGTAAATGTTAACTGTCAAAATGCTGTTTTTGGTTTAAGGCTAATATCTCTGTAATTACGTAGAACAAAGACTGGCACTAAGTTCAGTGTGTTCTCTTTCAGCACATGTCCAATTCTTTTCTCATAAAGATGTCCAAAAGTGATGACAAAATAAAAACTCAATTTGCATTATTTTGGTCAGTTGAATGGACTTTCAGTCAAAAGAGTGATATGGCAGATTTGTAGATCCGAACTCAACCAAATAATGATTTCCTTTAAAAACTGTATCTCTGCTATAGAGTTATATTGGCACTGCCCTCCAACTGAAATTATCCTTTTTGTTCTTGATCAAACACACTCTATTAGACTTTTGTGTAGGTTCTCAGTCGTACAGGAGTTGTCCAACTCTATTAGACTGTTTGGTGCATTCTTTCAGGGCCTTATCCCCAGTAAAAATAATCCGATGACGGTCAAATATAATGGAAAACCTCCCAAACTCTCTCTTGTGGTCAACATTTACAAAGCTGACTCTGCCATGTCCCGCAACACACTGTAAATCAGTGGGTTCTGCTCCAGACACTGCCTTGTTGTGGCTCATAGTGGCTCAGCCGGCAGACACACGCCTGTCAAACTGCCCTGTCTTCATCTGTAGACGTTCTCCAGAATGATGGATTGTTTTTTTCCCTGAGAGGCTGTGACTTTTATTAATAACGATTCCTGGGAGGTGACACCTGATGCCAGAACTAATGTGCACGGCTCAGCGTTGTCAGCTCAGAGTGCGCGGGAGTTCAAGTGACAGGGCAGGAGAGGGTCAGGACACTCGTTTGTCATGCTCACTTCAAAGTCTGGGTGGGAGGACCTGGAAAACGGCCTTCCTGAATGACTCCACGCCTATTGTTTAACTGCATTTGATTGTATGTAGCTATTTTACTAACAAAGAATTAGGGTTGTCCAAAAAATATTTATACTAAATTGTTGCTGAAACTAGTAAACTATTGAAATTGAGTTTGATATTTTAATATTTTTACAAATTTAAGAGTTTCACAGAAGACACATTTTATTGACTAGACACAAGAAGAAACAGGATTGGACAATAATAACTATGGGCTAAAATCTATTAATATTGTTCTTGACTTCTTTTATGTATGCTGGAAAAACAATACTTTCTGATTACTTTTATTATTCCCTCTGAGGTTATATTTATTTAGGAATATTACAAAGTCCCTGTCTGTAATTCAATGTCTGGCAAAAGTGAGTAAGAAGCTCCCCTTATAATCTTATGTGTCATGTTTGCGTAAGCGGTACACAGCAGCAAGTACAGCAACAGCAAAGGTTACTAATATGCTTCCAAGTAATCAAATACAATTGGGTTTTATTGTGAAATTTATCCACAATGCAGTTCCATTTAATTGCAGTCATGCACTTGTTTAGTTTATACATGTTAATAACGCGCACAACAGACCTGACGTATTTTTTGGGCGAAAAAAACAAATCTGATTGCAGTTTTTCCTGTGAGTATTGAGATTTCTATTTCCAATGCATGTTTTCAAATAAAAAATCAGATGCCGCATTTTGAAGATTTGAGACTAGGTTGGAATATGAACTACTAAACTAATGCAGGAGTCAAAGACGTATCAGGACATGGCAGCGGATGGAACATGTTTGTGGTGGCCTAAACCAGTGTTTCCCAACCAGGGGTACAGGGACCCCAATAAATAATAAGAAGTAAATTATATTTTTGATTGTTATAGTCAAAGAATAGCTTAAACAACGTGCAACTGTGAATCAGAATCAGAATCAGAATAGAGTTTATTGCCATTGTCAATGAAGGTTTCACAGACTAGATAAAAATAAGAGTGTATTCAGTGTATTTAGTTGTCTTTTTTCCTGATAATTAGGAGTTTTAGTCATTCACTTGCAAACTAATCAACAAAACCATCGAGGCAAGGGGTACTTGTAGGATAAAGATAAGGCCCAAGGGGTACGCAAGGCTAGAAAGGTTGGGAACCACTGGCCTAAAAGTGTGGTTCTCAACAACTGGTATGGTGTCAATCTATAATGGCAACCCGCGATATTAGAATATTAGAATTGAATTTAGTATAAGTAATGTAAAATACTGTATTTTTCTACTCATTTGAGTTGAATTAGTGTTACGTAATCCTATAAATATAAAATTATGATCAAAATAGACAGACTTGGGCATGTTTTTAGCAGATAAATGTCCCTCAAGAAAGGCTCACAAACCTCTAAAAATGATTCTGTGACCCACTTTTGGATCCCAACCCACCAGTTCAGTACTATTAGCCTAAACTACAACGACAGGGTTACTTAACAAAATGTCTTTTTATGATTTGCTAATTGCCTCTATTCAAATTTACACTCAATTATGATTCAAACTTCCTTTCCTATATTACATAATGTCTGAAATGATTTTTGTAATATTTCAAAATCAAGACTCTCTGTCAGTCTTGAGGCAGATGAACTGTATTTCTCATTCTCATGGCCTGGCTGCCTCCCTACTTAACCCCGGCACATACACAAGTTAATCCCACTTCAAAGACGGATCCTCCTCCTGTCTCCCAGAGAAGCCCAGGACTGACACGCTGAGGACTGCGGGCCGTACCACCCAGGAGCTCACCCAAGTGATCCGCAACATGGGAAACAATGGTCACTTTCAGCCGGTAGTTCCCCTCAGGCCACAGAAGTACAACACATATAAGATACAATTAACTTCTTTATTGCATACTCATTGAAAACACATTATGCACTCATGCTTTAGGGCAATGACAGACAGTGAGAACAAAAAGTTTATTGCTAGTGTGAGAAATAACTAGAAATAGGCTGTAATGATAAACGCATGTACACCATGGATTTGCTGATGGCATGATTTGCTGCCATCTGATGTCCAAACAACGTCAGTGCAGGGCTTTTTAGTAGTATTAGTTGTTGTCACAAGAGGGAGCCATGACGGTTCTGAAAAATGAGGGACATGGTGCTCCATTATGTTGACGTCGAGACGTTGTATGCATTACTTTAAATCAGATGCTTTAGGTAAACAGTTTCTTCCATAACCTATTGTAAAGCATTTTAAAGCACAATGCAATTTTTTATGTGAGAAAAACAACAACAACTTGATATTAGATGTGTATTTGACCTTTTATTGACCCAGTGGCTGTATGGGTGCAGCAGGGCACCTTTGCTTTCTGTGACAGTGACCTCTATGACGCTCCAGGATGAAGAGAAAAAAAAAAAAAAAGGGGGTGACTGCTAGGTTTTCTCTGTGTTGCCATAGAGATGGTTCCATCAACAGATAACACCTCCCAGTCATCCTCAAAAAAATGAGCGCCATAGAGGCCGCCTTGATGGAAAACAAAGGTGCCATACTGCACCCACTGGAGACAGGCTGAGTCCTCCCCACCCTCCAGTCAAATTTATTTCTAACAAAAAGTTTCTTCTGGTCATACAGTCCTTTCTTAGTATTCATATCTGCAGATTGTTTCTTTTTTTTACCATTTCATTTGCTCAAATAAGGTCTCTTATGAGCTGAACCACAAGGCAGGTGTGTTTGCTCAGGAGTTTTCAGGCCGTGACCCCATAATATAGATCATATCAAGCAAAAAGCATTTAAAATCAGGGTTAGCAATATGTTTCTACATGGTTTTACCATATTCTCAAATCGATCCAATAATTAAGCTGAAGAAACATCCTGAATATTATATTATAATTACATTGACACTGTTTGTTTTTTTTCTTTTTCACATCTTAAAATCATGTTGGGACCCCCAGCTCAATATAAATATTTGTTGTTTTTTGTTCTTTAGACAGCATTTTCACTAAAATTAGTTACCATAATTATACTTAACCTTTAGCTATTTTTTTTTTTTACTGTTATGTTACTGATGCCACTTCACAGAAATAAAACTAAGATTAATACTTTCCACAGATATCACCCATAAAACTATGTCATAATTACTAAAGCATTCAAATCTGTCTTATGCACTTGAACATGCATGTTGAGGTAGTTAGCTGTTGCCCCAACTCGTTTCTAGCTCTCACAGTGCCTAAATTCTTTGTTTTATTAATTATATGCATGTCACACATGCACACAGCTTTGTCAGTGAAGCAAGTCTGGAGTATAGAAGTAATGCTCACTTATAACTGCTCATACATGACATCAAAGTCAAAAAAGAACCCAATACATTCAGTTGAAACCTTTTAGCCGCTTCTAGCCGTTTGGGTGAATTCCATTGTACAGTAAAGACTGTTTTTCTTCTCCGTTCCTCCTCTCATTACTCACTAAAACCCCCAAAACAACTGTAATCAAACATTTCTCTGCAGGAGTCAGACAATGATACATTTCCGATACGCTTTTAAATAATTTATAAGTCATTACATTCAGGGGACTTTTCAAAGCAAAGTGATCTGCGTGAGTTGTTGAATTGCAGATTAACAGCGGCGCCATTTGCATAATTGCGTTCACCTTTTTGAAGTTTGACAGAAAGACAAAAGCGCTCAATATTATCCCGTTATGAACCAAGACATTTTAAAAGAAATTAAGAACGACACCACGCCACAATAGCAATGTTTTCCAATAGATTTGTCTGGTGTATATTCACAGACGGCGTGACTTGGGTGCAGACTAATAGTGGCCATTTCAGATTAATTTAGCGGAAACAGAGCCGTCAATTATTCTGTCCACGGGAATTGGGTGGCAGAGTCTCCGCAAAAGTGGCTCGCCTTAAAACTAATTAATTACGCTTTCCCCGGATAACGGCGGACGTGCGCCTTCCCATCGCGTCGAGTTAACCCAGCGCTCTGACCGGGGTTTGTCGTTCTCCCACGGGACTAACGAGTTGTTTTTCTTTTTGTATTTTATCATAGTAAGTAATTCCTACTGTATTGAACTGTATAGCAGCAGAACACTTTCCCAAGGCAGCAGCTAAGGACGATGAGTGAAATCTTATACACAACAATACGTGGATATTATTTTGTATAAGAGCACAGCCTCCTAAATGTACACTTAATCTGATTATGGTATAGGAAAGTATTTAAGTTTTTATGGATCTTTTACTAAATAATGAGATAATTGGTAATGGTATTATTCCACGATGGCTATAGACTAGGGCTGAAACAACTAATCGATTAATCGTCAACTAATCGATTATTGAAATAGTTGTCAACTATTTTAGTAATCGATTAATCGTTTCTGGGATATACAGACTCAGACAGAGTCAGAATTACATCAAAATTTTGAATTTTTTATGAAAAAACTATGTTGACTCTGAAGGCATTGGTTCTAGAAGTTTTTTTTGCAAATATTTTTGCTCTGATTGTTCCAAATCTTGGATCATAATCTAATCCGAGCAGAAAGAGGACTCTCTCGCTCTCACTTTTACAATCCCAGAGTGAATTTTAGAGGTTCTTAGCTTTCAAATGAGGAGTGACATGTGGAACTTGTACAAAGAGCATCCTACAAACATTAGCTTTAACTTTACTCCATCAAGACGTCCTCAAACGCTGTCACTTTAGCTTCATGTGTAAAAAGCTTTTAACAATTACACTTTCCATGCACCTTTTTGCACCAATCGATTAATCGTAAAAATAATCGATTACCTAAATAATCGTTAGTGACAGCCCTACTATAGACATTAGTGAGGCATCTTTCACGTTACTCCACTAGCCTATTCCACCTTTTTACATTTAGTAATATAATGTTCTCATAATTGTTTAGTTTATTGTTTTTTTTTTTGCATTTGAACACAGCTGCAGTTGTTTTTGGAGGATCATAGGAAGAAAAGAGCAAAAGTGTTTGGTTATTACTGTCAATGCCCTCGGACCATCACTTTCAATGCAAATCATTACCTTTTGCAAGATGTGCCTTTTTTGAGTGTTTTGAGTGCTAGATGTAATTGATCAATGCAAAATCTTTCTTTCTAATTGGTTTCTTTTTGAGCAGATATCACATTGTAGTAACATAAAGTCTTTTGAAAGGATAGACCACATGACCCACAAGTTTCTGGTGATAACAGTGGCAGCTGTCTAAATTGCACTGTAAGACAAATCATTTAAAATCTAAAATCCTGTGTTTTTCATTCTTACAATAGGAAGCCATTGTGCGCAACAGTAACATTTCCATTTGTTTCCCTTGCCATCATTATCAAATTATATCCAGGATTCACCATATTCAGATATACTTTACTATTGTTGCTGTTTTTGCACATTCAAACTTCACAAAATGATTTCCTGTTTGCCAACACTGACCCACTGACCTTTCTGGGGTTAATCAGAGGCCGACCCGTTGAGCAAGGTTGTCTGGGTAATGTATGCCGCCGTGCGTGGATATACTTCTGGTGGAATGAGAGCAAAAGCCTAATATCTCACACATTCCATGCGTAATAGGCCCACCTACAAAGCGCTTTGCTCGGCCTCTATGTGCAAACAGATGGTAATTCTCAACGCAGACTCATAGTTTAGTCAAGGGCTGAGGATTTGAATGATGTGTTTGGCCCTTCCTCTGTATGAATGTGTCATAAATGCATCATATCAGTTTTTTTTTATTATTATTTTGCCACTTTGTATCATTAGTACTTCATTTTGTTCTAGCTTTAAATGTATTTGTGTGTAAAGAGACTCTGCCTAAATGAGATTCTGGTAAATGAACCATGTCATAATAATATTTATTTAGAAAAATTCTTAATTTAGTCTATTTCTCTCTTACTCAAATGTCACATGAAGGAATCCATCGAAACTTGTTTTGATCCTGTCCATGGTGAAACTATCTTCCTTGCGCTGATTAGAATGTCTTTTTTTTTTTTTTTACACTTAATAACATCTTATCATGTAAAATCTACTTTTTTGAGCATTTAGCCATATTCAAAAGTTGTGTAGATTGAATCTAAGTGTATTTTTAAAGCCCATAAACCCTCATCCGAGGCACGCTGCACTCAAAGTCCTTTGATCACGGCACCATTGATTTGGCAGCATGCCGTTGGGTGAAAATGAAGGGTTGTATATTGTTTCGATTTAGCATGTTTAGTTCCTCCTGCTGTCAGCGGAGGGTGCTCCACTTTGAGACACAACCCAACACAACCAATGTCTCCTTTCCGTTGACTGAAATGACTTCCATTTATAATATGTAGCTGAGGAAGCTGAGATACCCAAAAGCAGTTTTTAAAGTTACAATAATGCATGACATGTCCACTTACCGAGGGGGCATTTACCCAATATACACTTTATTAAAATTACTTTTACTACAATAAATAGCTAGTCAATAAGATTGAGTGCAGTCACCTGAAAATTAGACTTAGCATAATGTGCCCTTTAACACAAACGTCTTAAACAAGTAATAGTGTTTGGACATTTTTTCTCCTTGTGTTAGTTTTGGTGCTGATAGGAGGAGGAGGAGGAGGAGGAGGAGGAGTGTGGCCAGAGCCAAAGTCCTCTCCAGGGAAGAGTATTATTCCAGCTCGGAGTGGAGGGTCAGCGAGGAGCAGGGCAGGTCAAGCATCAACTCAGTCCCCATCATTCTCCTCAAACTCCCCGTGGTCCAGATCCATCTCCGCCTCAGTGGACTTGGCTAAATAACTCAAACATACATTATTTAATAGAGCTAAAATGTGTCATGGTGTCACTCGCCGCCAGCCAGTTTGCTTTGGAGAAATACAATATTGTACGTCTTTAGGGTCATCATTATTTTGGCAAACTGAGAATGGGGCTACAATAACAATATTTTGTGTAATTCACAGTCGCACTTTTGTCCACTGTGGTGCTTGAATCATTATTTATTTGGACAAAATGAGCACAGCATTTTTAAGCTGTAATAAACTGCACTGGACTGTAAACTATTACTTCTGTGATTGGGAAAAGTCAATTGCTTATTCTTGCATCTGGAGAGTGTAACGCTTTTGCCAAATATGACATGATCAAAAGTAACCGGGGGATATCGTTCTGGGTAAAATCTTTTGATTAGGCAGAGGGTGTTCTGTATCTTCCCTGTGCTAGCACTGGCATGGACGTATTTTATTGCTTCAAATCATTGAATTAATGAGCAGATTTCTCTTTACAAGACAATGTCAGCTGAGAGAGTGATGTTTGTGGGCTGTAACATTTCCGGCGCTAAAGATTGCTATCCATAAAGCTCGACAAATCATTTAACTTGGCCAAAAGTGCAAGGAGTTTATCCAAACATGTTGTCATATCCACAGTCTGGCTCCAGGACTAGCCGGCCCCTCCGGAGAGCTAGGTGTCCACTCCCATCTTTATCAAAATTCAGCATCTGAAACTTACTAAACAAGACTCTACCTTCAAAAATATGAATTAATACAAAAGACGTACTTTAAAAATGTGGCGTGTTATCAATAGCCAGTTCCCATTATGCATTCCGATCAAATTGGGGTTCTGCAATCCATCACCATTTACATGTAATAATAAACGCTTATTAACTTGATTGGGATTTAATAGATGATTTATGTTTAATTTATTGCTTTCAGCCTATAACTGCCATTTTCTTTGGCCGACATTACACTATAACAGTGTCAAAAAGGATATAGTTTGAAACCAAAGTTACTTATTAGGCCAACTCCGAAATCATTGTAATTACTACAGAAATATTTGGTCACACTATGGAAACAATTTACCTTATGGAAGGTCGTCTTATAATTAAATGATTGAATTTAGTACAAATGCAGTGTTCCATAAAGGGTTTCTGTACAATAGAGGGTATGCAGACGGTGTCACAACATGGAGTCCAGAACATTTACAATGAATTATGGAAGTGCATACCCTCCATTGCAAGGCGTCTTGGGTACAAAAATAGTTCCGTTAAAAGTGAACAGTAAATATAAATAATTTAAGCATGTATCGATTGTAGTAATTATCTGTGTTCAGTTATATAACCACACTAGAAACTAGAGTTTAATAACCCAGAGGTTGGCAGATCGAATCGCTTGACATTGTGTCTTCGGGTAAGACATGTCACCGACCGCCTATGAATGTAGTGTTAAGTGTGTGGTTGGAGGTGGATGGAGGTGGTTGGAGGTGGTTGGAGGTGGATGGAGGTGGTTAGAGGTGGATGGAGGTGGTTGGAGGTGGTTGGAGGTGGATGGAGGTGGATGGAGGTGGATGGAGGTGGATGGAGGTGGTTGGAGGTGGTTGGAGGTGGATGGAGGTGGATGGAGGTGGATGGAGGTGGTTAGAGGTGGATGGAGGTGGTTGGAGGTGGTTAGAGGTGGATGGAGGTGGTTGGAGGTGGATGGAGGTGGTTGGAGGTGGTTGGAGGGGTCGATGGCACAGATTAACAGCCTTGTTTCT
>OMNZ01108629.1:18570-33611 GCA_900303255.1 Lesueurigobius sanzi
CTTTCTACTGACCAACATCATGCACATGTTTTTGAATATTGTCTCCACTTTTGGACACCTTTATGAGAAAATAATTAGACCTTTGTTCATTTGTGCTGACAGCGAAGACATTTAACTTTGTGACAGTTTTTGTTTCATGTGGATTGGCCCAGGAATTAACTAACCAACAACCTAGCAATAAACTAACACTGGTAGTTTGCATTTTGACAATTTTCAGCTGCCCTCCACCTCAATGTTAAACTATAGGCTCTTTAGAATGTTGTGATGTCACTTGAACGGAGCCTATTGTACCTTAGATCAGGGGTTCCCAAACTTTTTTGGCCGCGACCCCCAAAATGAGCATCTGAATGACTCGGGACCCCCAACTGTAAAAAGTAACTTCCTTTTGTAACTATTTCACCGGAAAAACATTTAAAATATATGTATTTTTGCATTTTTATTTTGTTATTTAGCCCCAATTCACAAATATTTGTCATCCTAAGCTAAACATTACATCAACAAACACTGTTATTTTGTTTCTTTTTTTATCTTGATCTTGATCTTGATCTTGATTTTTGATCTGGGGACCCCCAGGTTAGGGCCTCGCGACCCCCCTGGCGATCCTGACCGCCACTTTGGGAACCACTGCCTTAGATCATCAAGGCTGAAAGAGAAGACATTGAACTTTGCAATAGTTTAATGTGCAATAGCTCAGTAATTACAGAGATTTGCCATTAACCAATTAGAAAAAACAGCATTTTGATGGTTACCAAATACCAGCCGACCACCTCAATATTAATCAAAAAGTTCTTTATCATTTTGTCATTATTGTTAAATTTTGTTTTGCCATTCCTAAAATGTTAGTGCGACGGGTCATTAATCAGATTTTGGCTCCTACATGGTGCTCTGCTTGATACACTTTGGAGCTCCCTGCATTCATAGCCACGCCCCTCTTTTTGCGAAACATTTTGCCACCTTTGGCATCGTGTAGCATTACCATCACAGGAAGCGGCCACCTGTTGTCGGCACATACGAAGTCCACACGATCTGCTCGCGCTGGCAGTCGGAACCATATCTATATTTGAAGGCGGAGTTGAAAAAGTGACCAAATGAGTCAGCTGAGCAGGGCCAGGCGTGGGAGGAAACAGGCGAAGCACTGGAGACGTTTAATGAACAGCTGTTGGATTGTTGCATGCCGGTTGCGTGCCGTATGAGAATATCCACAATGCATTTCAGCAATCACTTCTGCAATCAGGCGTAACAGTTAACCAGATACACACTTCAAAAACACACACACAAATGGATTTTCTTCCAGTCTGACATCTGACATTAGGTATTTTGATATTTTTAAGGAATTTTAGGATGACAATAGTTCACAAGTCCATACTTTTTCATCAAATTAGGTCCAAAACGAAGCTAAAATGGAACTAAATTATGGAAATCCTGACTTTAACTTACCTTTTGTACATCTAAATTTCAGTTAGATGGGAGATTAGGGCTGGGCGATTATTAAAAAAAAAATCTTGATTATTTTCCTCATATTGAGCAATTTCAATTTTCGAATTTTCAATTAGATTTTTGTTTAAATAAGAAAAAAAAACATAAAAACAAATAAATATGGCCTTAACTATAGTAGCGGTGATAATACAGATTGCGGCGCACGGGCCCGACCCTGTTGTAATGCTATAACCGTGTGCTAACTGCTAACTTTCTACTACAGAAGCAGAAATGGGCACTTCCCCTCCCACACAGTAGCTACAGGACACCACACAGCTCTCGCATGGCCAGGGACAACACAGAAAACGTGCAGAGGTCGCACAAAAGTGAAAGTGTTTGAAGAAACAACGCAAGATTGCAGCAACAGCAGCCAGCGTTAGCTTAGCGTTAGATTAAGTTAGAAAAGCATCTCTGTTTCACCATTAGCAGTTTGCTACTTATGAAGCTGGATTGATTTTGCGGACGCTATGGAATCAACCATGTAGGTTAACTGGAAACAACTGAGCATTTACCGCCATCTACTGGACTAGACTTGTAATTGCTAATGAGCAGCATAGGGTTTTTTTTCTGCAGATGGATTGGCCAGTTGGCTTGACGATCAAAGCTCACCACGCAATTATCGTAATTGACCTTTTGTAATATCGAGATTTGATTAAAATTTGATTAATTGCCCAGCCCTATGGGAGATGATTTTGTGATATAGTGTGTCTTATTGTGCATTATGGATGGAAATGGTGTTGACTAATATTGCAATGAAATTAATTAGACTTACACAGTCCAAATGAATACTGCGAAACACCCATCTACCGGCTAATGTCTTTTCTACGCTGCGTTTTCCTTCATGATGCCATCTCTCTTGTGAAATATATGACGCCTCTACCTCATACTTCATTGTATAGGTGTTCAGATATCTTTAGCAACACTGTAGGGATGACCACATTGCAGGTAATTTTCTTTTTAACAGGTAGACCGTGATTTTAGGACGACGTGTGAGACAATTCGGAGTTGGTTATCCGCTTTTTGCCCTCGGAATGAAACAGAACCCCAAGGCTCATTTCCTAATGCTTTCCATGGTATTGAGGCTTTATGTAAGAGAATTCCAGATAGACAGGGAAATGGAAAAGTTGTCTTATTTCAGCTGTGTGTGTCAACTAGCATAAATTCAGACACATAATGTTAGATTGGTTTCCATTTATGTTGGCTGTCTGGAAACTTTGTCATAGGCGTTTGTACGTTGCAGTTGGATTTTGACTCTTTAAGTTTGAAATTGAACTTGAATTTAATGGCGACAGATACTTCTACTAGAAGGGTCTGTCTATCTCTTTAGCTTCATTTATTATTATCCATTTATTGTTCTTTCTCTGACACACTCCTGGGGCTGCACAATATTTAAAAAAAACAACGCCTAGATACAGTCTTTCAAGTGTATCAGTTTGGTTTGGATTTGCTATCTGTGTTTTTATGTCAATATTCAATTCACAGAGCATTAACATACTAATACTAAACTAATTCATACAAGAATATCAAAAGCTTCAGAACATGTTGGCATCAAAACTATAGTTATCAAATCGTTAACCACAATAAGACCCCATGAAACAGATATTTAGCTGTTCGTATGTAATATGTACTACCTAAATAAATAGACTTTGCAATTTGCTAATTACAACATCCAAATTATAATTTATATTTGATTGTGGTGAATTGGGCTGCCCCTTTCTTCGCACACTCCCCTTTTCGCATAACATTGAACCCACAACATCCTTGCTAAGATTCAGTAACTCAAAACCACCATGCATCCCAGATATGTCCATGCCTAGTTTCAATTTACAACGAAAGCTCAACGTTTTATGCGCGGCCCTCATGCAAATTTACCGTCCGCAGTCAACCCTAAGCCCTTTCTGTCCAAAACTCCCATACCTAATTGCCCAACTGTCATCACTGTCCCCTTCCTGGACTTGAGAGGCCGGGGCAGCTGAAAGATTGATCTGTCCCTTGTAAAGCAGGACAGCAGATAAAGTGCACCGAGTCTGTGGTGAATTTGTGCTGTTGCTGCAGCTTATGGTTTCCATAATTACAGCCTTCTGGTCTCCCCGAAGAGTTTACGGAGCTCCTGGCCCGGACTCCAGAATGTTGCTCCCCGACCGCAAAACTGCAAACGGTCCGATTTTTCAAGAGCTGTTTTGTACCTGGCAAAACCTCGACGAAGTCCAGTTTTGCGTATTGAAAGAACATTGCGCTTCTTCGGCATTTCGTAATCGTCCAAATCACTTAATCAGTGTCCCCTCCCCTCCTTACACAACGGCCATTTGTCTTTACAAGTGTTTGCGTTTTACACGAGACACAAACATGGCAATAAAAGATTCTTGGACAGGAGTAGCGACATATGTAGAGAGTCAAGAGCCAGTTATGTCATGCACTATGGGAGTTGCTCATGCATTGTTACTTGGCTTCTGGAACGCATCTGTAACATTGTCATATTCTGCCGTATCGTGTTAGGATAGTTTAATGGGGTTTGTGTGAGTTACTTGTTATTGCGGTGAGAGGCACCTACAGTATTTCCCAAACAGGATGTCTAGACAGATGAAAACAAGAAGAAAGGTTGTAAATTTTGAGATGCACAAAGCTTAAGGTGAGACACTGTTGACACTGAGACATTAGTGAATTAATCTGTAAAAATACAAATTTCGCCTTGTTTTGGGGGGTTCAAAACTCAATAAATCAGGCTATGTATTAGATATTGAGAAATCGCTCTAAAAATTGTTTAAAGACTTGAAAATTTGATGGCTGTAGGTGCTACTATATTGGAGATGTTGCCAAAATCTAAGAAAAACATATGAGACATATGTAAATCTGTGGAGAAACATTAATCCATTGCAATAATTAAACACCTTACCGACACAAATAAATTATTGGTTTAAAATAATTGTTGGAAATAAACTGTCCCAAAAACCTGAAATTTACTTTTTCAAGCAGTGTCTCCCCTTAAGATGTTATAATTATAGAGTTCATGACCGGATTTTTGTGATGAACCAATCTAGCACTCTTGACCTCTCCTTTCTAGCCATAAGAAATAAAAACAACCGAAAAGGCAGTATAGGCTGTAGTAGCTTACTGAATATTCCTTCATATGTTATGTTCTGTTTATGTGGAAGTGCAGTGCAAGACTTCATTAGACCAACCAGTTGTCGTACATGGCTGTTAACAAGTTGTAAGTGACCATTAGCTTCTTTGGGATGTAATTATTCCCAGAGCTTGTACCCAACGGCAAAACTCATTACGCTGCGCCATCAGAAACAGTTGCAGACAGTCTACTGCAGCAAAACTTCCCATAATAATCCTCTTTGTATTTACACATTTACATTACGTGTATAGCTGAAGTTACACGCAACCTTAGGGTGGCTCCGCTTCCAATTTACAACTGTGGTGGTGAAGCATGCCCTCACTGAAAGTTTGTGAATGATGGAATTCATTTTGTCTTGCACTGCTTTGAGCAATAAATTAGCATCTGAACCGTGGCGGGTGTAATCTATGGCGCTGTTGTACCAATGTAAAAGACACAGCCATTTTTCTACCCGTCCTTTCCAGTCAGTGTATGCCTTATCTTTATCGAGGGCCCTCTGTATATTCTGAAATGTAAGGGGTGATCTACAAGGAAGACATTTGAACTGTAATGACAAAATTTAAGGCCTATTCACCTTATCCAGCCCTGTCCACTTTTGTTGTCTAAACACTTCCTCTTTGTCTTAGCACTTCCTGTGAGCTGGGATTCCCGTTGTTGTCAATGTAAGAAAGAAAATAAAATGGGAATGAACAAAACACTTAAAGGACATCCATCATTGTGGCTCAGGTTTAGTTTCAGAGGAAGGGCGACATGAAAAAAGTCACCGAAAATTATTTTTTTTTGCAATATTATGACTTACTTACTTACTTGTTGTCAGTCTAATTGGCTAATTGTCTGTGAGGAGCTCTCAAGGGCCAAAGCTGAGGGATATATTTACACAGCAGTTTGTTGTAAATGTTACAGGTTTCGTCAATAACAAAATATAACAAATACAAAAATACTAAGGCTAAAGTACCGTAGTTGTAAAAACATAATATACATTAGGACCTTTAAGTCCAGTTCTTTGGTCCTTGCACACTCTGACCCTGCTACGACGTGGATTCTTGCAAGCCTTGATTTCGGTCCAGAGATGGCAGCTCATTTAATTTGTGTTGGAATCTTCTCCAAAAATCTAATCAGGGAAGTTGGGGGAAACAGACAGATACAAAATGACTGGGGAAAAAAAGCGGAGCGCTCGGGGGTGTAGTGCATGTGAAAAGCAGATGGGGAGAGGAGCAGAGGAGTGTTACGTGGCAAGTGGAAACCGTTCTGTCCTCTGTTTATGCGTGTGTCTGTGTTTGAGCTGTAGTCCTCCAGAGGGCGATTGGCGGGCCACATGCTTGTTGACATACAGTAATGGGGTAGCGCCACGGGAGGTGAAGGGTTAACCCGCACACACAGCTCGAGAAAGGTGTGTCATGATACAGTATGTTTTGATGAAAGTCACTTAATTGAAAATATAATCGTACTTACACTTTTAGTTGTACTACAGTCATCACTTGAGTAAAACATTTGACTATCTATCCATCCAGCCATCCATTTTCTTCCGCTTTACCCGGGGCCGGGTCGGGTCTGGGGAGACTACTTCTACCAAAAAACATGGCATTTTGTCATCATGTATTACCAGATGATACTAAACTACTATGGCACTCAAAGCGAGCAGTGCCCTGTTTCTGGCATAACGCCAACATGTGGAGACTTTTGTGGTGTTGTTTATGAGGCGTGTAACGCTGGTGTCGCAATCAGCATTGGTGTATTTACTATATATTAATTAAAATAGTTACGTCTTTGTCACAACATTTTAATATTCCAGAAATTAAAATTACCTGGGAAACGTTTGTGAACGACAGCTGCATAGAAGGAGCTGGGGGCGGGGATGTTAGATAACAAAACTACCATAACCTGCATAAAGCTCACATAAGTCGATTTTGTGCTAGCCCTCGAACTATGAACCAGGAATCTTCCAACTACCTACTCCAACTCTCCAACTACATACTCTTGATGAGCCACATTTAGATGAATTTTCTTATTGTTCTTAAACATGTTGAACACAATCTGCCAGCATTTAGGTACGAGACAAAAGTAGAATTCGAGTGAACTAAACTGGATTTCAGACCAGATTCCCACCAGGACGCAATGGCATAGGACTCTTTTCAGTTATGTCTCCCTTGACCATTTAACTTGTCGGTTACATCACAATGACATTTTAGTCATTAAACTAAATTAAAAGTAGTTAAAAGGTTGTCTTGTTCATGAGTGAGGGACGGATGGAGCGTGAGACTGACAGACGGATCGGTGCAGTTGAGCCGAAAGATTTACCGGTCGATCTACGTTCCTACTGTCACTATGGACCTGGTTTAGACCTGGTTCCTACTCTCACCTTTGGTTATGAGATTCGGGTCATGACTGAAAGGACAAGATCGTGGATACAGGCGGTCGAAATGAGTCTCCTCTGCAGGGTGTCTGGGCGCACCCTTAGAGATGGGATGAGGAGCTCTGTGACCCGGGAGGAGCTCGGAGTAGAGCCGCTGGTCCTTCACATCGAGAGGAGCCAGATGAGGTGGCTGGGGCGTCTGTTTCAGATGCCTCCTGGTGTGTCTCTGAGCTGGCAAGTGAACGCCTCGAGATCCCCCAGGAAGAGCTGGAGGAAGTGTGCATAGATCAGGAAGTCTGGGCTCTCTATGTTCAGACTGCTGCCTCTGTGACCCAGCCCTGAATAAAGTGGAAGATAATTGTTTTGACTAAATCTTCATCAATTTTCATCAAAAGACTAATATTAAACCAATTAAAAATATGCTGTCAGAATGAACACCCAGTCCTACTCCTACATTGAGTAACTAAGTTGGTCACTTGTATTCAATACCTGTTCTTTGAGTACGTAGGTTGGTGGTTGGGTCCGGACGCCCACTTGTGTTTATTTGTGTACATGTGTGTGCAGATGGATAAGGTTTTTTAACCGCTTTAGGAAACTATTAAGTCAGTGGAGCGCTCCCAAGATCGTACCAACAAGCAAACACTGTTTCATCTGTGCTTCTCAATGAATGGTCAGTTACTCATGCAGTGGGCAGTAGACAGGAGGACTCCA
This sequence comes from Lesueurigobius sanzi, assembly GCA_900303255.1. Taxonomy (NCBI): domain Eukaryota; kingdom Metazoa; phylum Chordata; class Actinopteri; order Gobiiformes; family Gobiidae; genus Lesueurigobius; species Lesueurigobius sanzi. Next base: position 26,232 of record OMNZ01108629.1, read on the forward strand.
AAAACATATAAAATACTGTCAGGATATGTTCATGAGTGGCCTATTATCCTATTCACACTCACTGTATATATGGAAAAGCAGTTAGCTGTGGTGAAGAGAAGAGTTTGTCACAGTGGAGTCCCTCTTGGAAAGTGCCCTGCTTTGGCTGCTGTCCAGATAAAGGCAGGATACATATTTGATCCTATATGATAAAGAGATTCTGTTGTCCAATGAAACTGAAAAATGCATTTTGTTTTATACAATGAATGGTGAACTTGTATTGTTATTCTTTTATTGTGTCTTTATATACAGTAGCTGCGTCTGGAATAAACTTAAATTGAATGTATGAATTTGATATTATTTATTTGTGTTCCGTTGCATTTTGTGATTGATCTTATTAAATCTTAAAGTGTTGGTGCTCATATACTTCTACTATACTACAGAAGAATCTGAGTACCACCTTAAGCAACCCTCGTACTATAAGAGACAATGATCTAGTGTCAATATCGAATCGACATCACAATTTTAAACACTGCAATTACATAACCCCAAAGGCTGAGTTTTTTTTTCTTCCCTGCGTCTCCAGCGTTTTATGAAGCTGAAATATTTTAAATGAGTACTACTGCAATGTATGATAGCAGTTTTAGATGTATATTTTGCTGACAATACTAAGGCAGTGACAAAAAAACAATAATATCGGTAACCCCGATGAAAAGAATGCACGATTAGTTGATCTTGAATTTTTTTTTTCATAATTGGCATCACTGCTTAAGTAGATAATCTACAGACACATACAGTAATTACTGTGATAATTAACATTGTGAATTGCAATAATTTAGAAGAAAATTGAGACAAAAATGTCCATATCGTCCCATGCTTAGATAATAGTGAATTGCATGGAAAATATACAACATACAGTAAATACATAATAAAGTCTGAAAAATCGCAATTAGGTTTTTTTGTAAAAATCGTGCAGCCCTAATCTAGTGTATCTATACCGGATTGTGAACCTTTTTAGTCGATATGTGACGAAATAGGTATTTTTTCTGCCACGGCCGTCCTCTGGAGTCACATATTGACGATTTGGATTGACCATACACAACATCAACAAATCATAATCCAATGAAGACTTCACGCATAAGGCTTATTTTTTCCACAAGTTACTACTTTTACAACATACTTTTAGTGGGCAAAAATAATATTGCACTACAAAAGGAAAACATGTCAGATATAGTGCCTTTAAGGGCTGTGAATAAGAGCAAATTATATATACATATACAAAATAAAACCAAAGGGGTGCCTTGACTTGGCTTTTACTCCATGCAAAGTGTGGAACAACAATTTTTTTGGACTAAGATCGAAACATCCTACACTTCAACTACACAGTACAGATGAAGACTGAAGAATCTTTGCCTACGAATTTTACTCATAGATTGAACGTGTGTTGTCTTCAATAACAGTTTTGTTATTATTCTCTGGATTCCCTACAGCCTCAAACAAACTTCTTTCTTTCAGTGGGACTTTCCTTGCTAAAATTACAAACATCTGCCTTATTGCTGTCAGTTTTCATAAACATGCACTGTTTCATATTTAAGCAAAGCTCTATTTAACCATCCTGATGTCGTCTGTTCGATCTTTGCTACAACATTTGATACAGCAGTGACAATAGACGGTGGCCACAACACTGTGAGTTTACTGATCCCGTTTCGTAACTCCACTCAGTCATTGTTTCATGTTGTCAATAATCATTTTCATTGCACTTTTTCATCTCTTGATTTGGAGAACTTCTATAACCAAATTCGAAGCTGTTGGATACTCGGAGAAATCCATGGACTTATTTGTTTGCGGTCTGCCCCATCGCTCCCTCAGGGCCACATACTGATTCAATGACATGAGTGCATCTGCTGCGCTACATTGAACAGCAGTGCAGTTGTCCCGGTCCAGTCCAACACGGCACATCTGCAGCTCATGAGTCAGACAAAGGCAGAGCACCCAGCCAGTTCTGCAAATCTCAAACCTATTTGGTGCATGTAAAATGGCCCTCGGGTAGATATGGCATTCTTGCAAGATAATGGACAATGACATTACTCACTGCCATGTACGGCTGAGATATTCTGGAAACGGGAAGGTCCTTGAAAAATATACAATAGTAGACTCTGGTTGTGGAAAGATGGATAGTTTGTTTGTTTTTTGATGTTTCTGCGAAGGAATAATGAGATGTTAACCTCATAAAGACAAAGATGTGCTAAACCAGATTATAGCAAGTTAATTTCAATTCATAATTCAATGAATTAATACTGGGACAGTGTGGGAGCTACTGTATTGGTCTCATTTCATTTTTTTTCATTTCATTTATTTATTTCAAACTTATAACAGGATTGCTAGTTTGCATGTTCTCCTTGAATCTTGGCGAGCACTGCAGTTTTGTGCATTTAACGTAAATAAAATATGATTATGCACCATAGACCACTTGTGCTGGACACCTGACAGCAAGAAGGTCCTGGGTTTGATTCCTGAGCCCGTGGGACCTCTGGCTGCATGGAGTTTGTTCTTCCCATGTCTGTACAGTAGGGCGACAGTGGCGCCAAGGGTAGAGCAGGTCGTCTCATGATCGGAAGGTCGGGGGTGCGAATTCCGGCTCCTGCAGGTGCATACTGTTGTTGTGTCTTTGGGCAAGACACTTCACCCAATGCCTATGTGTGAGTGGTTGGTGGTGGTCGGAGGGACCGTTGGCGCAGATGTGAGCAGCCTCGCTTCTGTCAGTCTACCCCAGGGGCAACTGTGGTAGAGCTCCAGTACTAGCCCTCCATGCTGATGCTTACCACCATCAGCATGGAGTGAATGGACCCCCCTCCCTTTCATGCTTTGGGTGTGACTTATATCATATAAAAAGCCCTGTACAAATAAGATATCCTACAGTAGGATTCCTCTGGATCTCTGGGGCCCAGAATCCCTTTAAGTAAAATATACTGTATTATGACATCTATGTCTTTGTTGGTTTATTAAAGTGATAGAGATTTATTTTCTTGTTTATTTTGCTTGAGACAGTGCTATGTTGATGAACACACATGAGACACATGTAAACACACCACTTCGGACTATAGCCTTGGGCTAATTCCCATCCGTTGTCCCACACTCATACTCATGAACACACGCTCATTCATCCTGATCTGTTGTACATGTTTTTAGTGGTAGGGGATACTGGAGCACCCGGAGGAAACCTATGCAGATAATGGGAGAACATGCAAACTCCACACAGAAAGGCCCCGTCCTGGCCCGGGATCTATCCTAGGACCTTCTTAGCTTTGAAGCACAAGCGCTGACCACTGCACGGCCCATAGTCTGTAAGTTTGCAAAATGAGGAGAGTGAGATAAGAGATATTTTAGATTTCTGTGTATGTGCGTCCTCAGTTCCGGTACACAGGAAAGCTTGGCTCATTGGTCCTCACGAATCATGAAGACTGATTTGTTGATGAGTTCAGCAAAATATAAATATTTTTTAGTTGCTTACAGTACATTACATAAAAATACAGGCACAGGCGGTCAATTATACACATTCTATTGAAGTTGTTATACATTTAAACTTACAGAAGGTCACACAAAAGAATAAAGTCAATCTAATTAGATCCTCCATTCCTGGACCTGGAGTTGCTCACTGCTTTTGACAGATAGGCCAGAAGCACTGGTTGAAGGATGGGACAGGTTCAAAGAGGAAGAAATTGAGCTACACAGACAAAACGGTCAACAAAAAACATGTGCCCTGGTCCTGGCTCACAATCATTATTTTCCAGGAGTTGGACAACATTCATCATACTTTGATACAGAATTCATATGCACCATAATACACACAGCGAATCGTTGACCTCTGCACGAATAACGACGATAATCAATTCCACTGACAGAAGGGAGGACACACTTTGTAAAAACAGTAAAACAGTGTCCATTATATTTTAATTTAAAATGTTGCTTCATGTCAACGTTGTTATAGCGAGTTATCCGCGGGTGACATTATATAGTCTGGGAAAAGTCCTTCTTTTAAGCCCGTCAGTCCCAAGCCTGTGCTCAAATGTTGCTCTCCAGTTTCCTCCCTCTGATGATGACTTATCGCCTGTCCGTCCCATGTGCGGATAAGGATGACGGAGGGCCGAGTGGGCGGGTCGATCCGGGTCACTGGGGTTTTCCGTGGAGCTTGAGACTGTCGGGGCGGAACCAGGAAGCACGTGTGTACATCCGAGTGGGAGAGATGTAAACACAGAGAGTGGCTAATAATGTTACATGACGAAAGCGTATCGCAGAAAGCCCTCCATAGCTCATGAATAGACCTGGAATGTGAACGATGGGATAACTGTTCAGCTCCGATGCATTTTACTGTAACTGGTGTTTATCCATATTAATTTATACGAGACTTTACTCCCAGCGTAATCGTACTTCATCTGAAATGATCTGGCCCGGCGTTGCTTAGGTCCATTTTTCTCACACGCGCTCGCCTTGTTCGGGCTCTGTCTTCCCGCTGTTGCAAAACATTTCATTTCCTGAACGAGGCCGAGATGTTAGCTTTTGTTTTTCGGGCCTGTTGACTTTACTGACAAAGTCTTTACTCACCTCCCTGTCAGGTTATATCGGCAGAGGCTTGTTTATGAATGGGGCTTTTACATCATTGCACATAGATTAAGGCGTTAATGAGACTGGGCTTCAAAGTTACAGCAATCTGTTGTTATATTAAAGGAGGTTTTATGTGAAGTGGTGTGACTATCCACAAGGCTTCTGTTAGCTTTGGGGCCTGGACAGATCATTTGTCCAGATAATTGAGAAATGAAAAGACAATCCACTACTGGGAGTCTGAAAAAGGAAGTGCAAACCGCAGAATTGGCTGCCATCGCGCTCTAGCCTCAAATGTGGGGAAGGCAAAATTTGTACATGTCAGTCAGAGTGTAGTTGCACACAAAATTGAGATACTTCGCTTATTCAATGCGTCTGAATGTAAGTAGAGTTTCGTATTGCGTGGGAGCGTTCTGGGGTCAGAACCTTCACCCAAAAACAACAGGATTAGTGGGTTAGTGGGTCACTGTCTCAGACTTAGGTAAGTGTTTGTTGCTGTAGCCAAGGATGCACCGTGAACAGCTTCTGGTTAAGGTTTTCAAAATACTAATGGCCAAAAGATGAGATTCCATTACACTTTATGGATATTTATTCATTGTAGATTGTAGGAGAAATGTGCAAGTCTTCAAAAATAGAAACAGAAATAAACCTAGCAATATACAGGATAGACCCTTTCATTGTTTGTAAATATTCTGGGCTTAGCTGGAGGCGGGAAGCTAGATCCCAATCTATTTCCATTGTAGCTGTTCTTATAGTAACGACAAACAAATGTCTAACTGTTGTTGGAAATATCAGATTAATCCCTATTTATCGTCTCAAATGTCATTCCTCTTGTTCTTGCACCTTAAGCCACAACAGGACCACATTTTTTACTTGTAGTTTTACACTTATAATCCCTAGTTTTCATTTAATCTTGTATCTCCTGCTCACTTCCTGCCCCCAGTTGATGTCACTGATGATGTAAGCAGCAAAAGGGTATATTCACCTTATTCTGCCCCGCCCACTTTTGTTGTAAAAGCATTTCCTGTTTTTTATTAGCACTTCCTGTGAGCTGGGATTTCCATTGTTGTCAATGTGGAATACATTTCACCCCCGGCCTGTATTAAGCTAGTGTATGTGTGAGTGAGTGGTTGGTGGTCAGAGGGGTCAATGGTGCAGATTGACAGCTCCACTTGCATCAGTCTATTGTTAAGTTAATCATCCTATTTAATATTTTATAAATATGAACATACCCAGATATTGATAGTGTATGCATGAGTATGTTGTGTTTTTTTTCTACTATTTTTTACTTTTCTCTCATTTTTGTTTTGTTTATCCTATTTGAGCCTCTGTGACTACGCAATTTCCCTTGTGGATCAATAAAGTTTCTCCGTCTCAGGGCAGCTGTGGCTGGTTCACTTGACATAACAGCATTCTGAAGAGCCTGTAGTTTAAACTTGAGGAGGAGGGCAGCTGGAAATATGGCAACTGTCATAATGCAGATACTGTATCTGTGATTCTTCCAGGGCCAGTTCACATGAAACAAAAACTGTCAAAAAGTTAATTGTCTTCTCTGTCAGCACATAATGGGCTCAATTATTGTCTCATACAGGTGTCCAAAAGTGGTGACAATGTATTAAAAAAGAAAAAGTAGAAAGGACTTTCAGCCATAAGAAAAGGTTTTTTTTTGGGAAATTTCTGCTTCTCTCCCATAGAGTTGTATTAAGGGCCTGTCACAATTGGCACATTGACCGCAGCGATTTTTCCCCCCATTTGGTCTGCGCCCAAACTTGAAATCGCCATCAGCCGCAGAGGTCACGGTAGACTTTAAAAAAATCAAAGTCACAGTCACAATAGACTGCGGGCTGCGACTGGATGCGGTTCGTTTGGATAGGGTCCAAATGCAGGTGCAAAGAAGAAAAACGAGCGGTGAGAGAGTGTTTCACGGGCCATCGCGGGCAGTGGTGTGTGGCCTCTTCACCTGCTCCGCAAGTTACGTGCGCTTGTTGCTTTTCTGTTTAGTTTACATTGTGGTGTATTGCAAGTGGCCACACATCCTGCGCTCGATGGCGCGAGGCACCGTGCGTCAGATTTACGCACGTTGGGCAAAATATAATGGATCCTATATTTTTTCGCGTAGTGCGTTGCTGTTGTCTCCAGTAGGAAATATAATGGAATTATAACGCTGCATGTGTGGCCGCTTTTGCGTCCCCGCAACATTGTGGCACGCGCGAACTCACACGCATAACCACATACGCAGGATGTGTCTGGGGTGACAGAGACGCACTATATACGTGCGCGCACATGCCGCCGCACTGTTTTGCTCGGTCAGTGGAATTGTGAACCGCGTGGGAAGCGCTGTCATGTAGCTGTATTCCTTCATCGTTCGTGCTCACTTGGACTTTATAGCTAAAGAATGGTCTTGGCGAAGGAGAGACATGGAGTAGCCTGTATACTTCCAAGAAGGACTTGGTTTTGTCTCCACGATGCTGTGACAGGCTTCGTTTCAGGTAAATACATGCAGTCCTACTGTTTTATAGTTAATCTCAAATACTATATGTCCAGAGTTTTAGACAGTGGAGTAAGCTAAAAGCAAACAAATGTTTGAGAAGCCGACAGCTACGCACTAAATGCGTGGCTGCCGCTTCACTTTCTTTTTTTCTGATTCATGTTCACGTGTTGAACAAACTAACAAAAAAAAAGAAAAACGTTGAATCCGCAGGCCTGGGGCAGCATCATAGGGGGAGGAAATAACTTTGTCTGTATTTGTCGGAGGTTATATGCTCTAATACCTAGAGGTTATGCTCTAATATACCTACAACA
>OMNZ01108630.1:0-19711 GCA_900303255.1 Lesueurigobius sanzi
ACCAAGAGAGGAGGGACTTAGAGGTTAACTCCTCCTTCTGGTTTACTCTTAAGAGACCCATGAGCGTGTCTTATTCGCTGAGGAAGATCTTTGGAGTAAGATCGAAAAGTCCGACACTTCAACTACAGAGTACAGATGAAGACTGAAGAATCTTGGCCTACGATTATATATTTATGTTATGTGTTTTTCATGCAATGCTCAAAGTGTTGTCTATGTGACGATATGGAAATTTTCTCTCACGATTATCTTGGACAAAATGATTGGGATCCACAATATTATCGCGATAATTGTTGCAAAATTCCTTATGGCGAACTGCGTTTCGATTCTGCTGTAGGAGGACTGGCAGTGTGGCATGTGCGCACTTTGTTTACATTAGCCATGTGCTCTGGGGCCGTGGTTTTATGGCCATTGTCTTCATAATTACTGATATTATTGTTTATTGTTCCAGCTTATAAAACTTAAAAAAACTGCTATAATACTTCACGGTACAATTTAAAACATTTCAGCTTCATGAAACGTTGGAGACACAAGGAAGAAAAAAACCTCAGCCTTTGGGGTTCGGTTATTGTAGTATTTAAAATCGCAATTCGATTAATTGTGCAGCACTACCAGGAACTACTGCTAATTTGCTAACAATACTAGGGATAATACAATATAATATGGGTAATTGCAATGAAAAGAAGCCACAATTAGTTAATCATAGTATTTTTTTTCATAATTAGGATCATCAACTTATGAAGATAAAAACCATGGCCCCAGAGCACATGGCTAAACAAAGCACGCTGCCAGTCCTCCTACAGCAGAATCTAAACTCACCATAAGAAATTGAGCAATAATTACCTGGACAGTAATGTAATAGAAAATATATATCATAAATAAATAATATTAATCTCTCAAATTGAATCGCAATTTCTTTTCGAAAAATTGTAATTAGGTTTTATGTCAAAACCGTGCAGCCCGACCAGGAACCCGAAAAAAATGTATCCTGGAGCATCATAAAGGCCTCTGTGATGGAAAGTAAAGGCGCCATGCTGCAGCTATTCAGCCACTGGGCCACTGAAAGGTCAAATTCTAGTTTGTTTTCTTTCACATGAAGATGAAAACATAGATGAAATGGATCACTGTGTTGGAACATAGTAATCATAGGAATACCTTTAGCTATTGGAGCCTGTTGCATCCAAATACATACAGTACACCAAGCTAGCTTAAACTTCCTGCGTAACCGAACAACGTATGTCATGTCTGTGATTTATCCTTCAATAATATATTATGAGAGGAGGTTTTTAGTGGGCATTGGACATGTATCCGACCCTCAAAAAAGCAAAAAACTGAACCGAAACGACTTAGCATTTAGCTTGGATGCCACTTTTACACACTATTTCTTGCCTCCAGTAATATTTATGTAAAGTAAAGTGTTCATTCAATTCTGAGGCGTTGCCATCACACAAACGTGTTCGATGGAAGATGGATGGAGCTGAAAACATCCAGACAGTTCATATATTGCGATGTTTGATGGCTAATGCTAACGGCTATAGGCTAACGAATTCTGAAAGGTGTCCGTTAGCATCGAAGGGCATTTCTCCTGCTTATTTCTGTTGAAATGGTTGAAAATATAGAAATGACATCGTTAAGGCAATATTTAATTTAAGACGGCCCTGGATTATAGCATTTCTCTCCTTGTACCACGCAGGCCTAGCATTTACACCAGAGTTTTCCCTTCAGGTGGCGGCCGAGTGCTTGCAGAGACCTGACTGTTGGCCGGGCTACAGTAACTAACAGAAAGCAGAAGCACGAGGAGGACACACAATAAACTGTTTGCCCCGCTTTTGTGTGGCACCGTTACGAGTGGCTTGGGGCCTTTGTGCGAAGAGCTGAGCTGTGTTTTCATGACCACGCATGGAAAAAGTGACAGTGCATTCATAATCCGACCAGCTTAGAGCCTAATCCGTCGGGAGACAATGGCGGGGGCAGATGACACGGAGGTACAGGTGCCCATTGTCATCCAGCGCTTTCTTATGTACTGTACATATACTGGGATTAAGCTCATTACTGTAGATCGCACTGGTGAAGGAGAATGAAGGCAAGATGGGATATGTCTGTTATAACAGGTTGTGTTCACGTTGTAGAACTATATTTCAGATGGAGCAGGTGTCAAGATGGAGAGAAACAGGTTTTGGAAGAAATTTCCCAAAAATAAATTGACTAGTGCTCAGTATTTGATAGTGATTGGATTCACAAACCTGCAATATTATTCTTACAGCTGAAAGTCCTTTCTACTGTTAGGTGGCCAGACGTCCCAGTTTACCCGGGACAGTCCCAGTTTTGAGCCCTCTGTCCAATGTCCCTGTGAATTTATCTGAAACCATTCATTTGTCCCAGTTTTACACAACCTCTGTCCCAGTTGTCCCAGTTTTTCACCAGTGCCATGTCCTGCATATTTACTTTATGACTTTTGACCCCGAAGAAAAATGTGACAAAAAAATGCAGAAAGAAAAATTACAAAAAAATAAGAAAACATGGGGAAAATGACGAAAACATGAGAGAAAAAAGCAAAGGAAAAATAGAAAAGAATGATGAAAAATGGAAGAAAGATGACAAAAATATGTTACAAAAATTATGAAAAGCAAAAAAAAGGAGGGGATTACAAAAAAAATGCAAAAAAAGAAAAGAAAAGATGAGAAAAATGATGGAACAAATTTGAGAAAAAGCGCAAGAAAAACGAGGAAAATTATGAAAAAACATCAAAACAAAAAAAAAAACATAAATCTAATCTCTGTCCCAGTTTTTAATGTGAAAAATCTGGTCACCCTATTCTACTGGCCAACATCACGCAATTATTTTTGAATATTGTCACCACTTTTGGGTACGTTTATGAGAAAATAATTCGCCCTCAGTTCATATGTGCTGACGGAGAAGACTTTAGACTTTGTGACAGTGTTTGTTTCATGTAGATTGACCCAGGAATTACAGAGAAAATACAAAACAAAAAACTAAGACTAGAAATCTGCATTTTGACAGTTGCCATAGGTTCTTTAGAATGTTGTGATGTCACATGAACGCAACCTATTGCGATAACTAATGGAGATATTTTACTATTGTAACAATGTACACAGCAATTTTAAGCTTTTGTGTCAAAACAAGACTAAAATGGAACAAAACCATGAATAAACCTGAACCATTGCACACTTTAAAGGTGAAAAATGTGTAAATGTCAATCAGATGCAAGATCTCAATGACTTTGGGATACAGTTGTGCTCATAAGTTTACATACCCTTTTAATCTTTAGGCCATTTTTCATAGAATATGAATGAAAACACCAAAATATTTTTTTCCACTCATGGTTTGTGGTTTATTGCCAAAGAACTTGAACAAAGAAACTGAAATCATAATGAAACAGAAACTACTCAAATGTCCCTGATCTAACGTTTACATGACCTTCAACAACTGCCAGAAAAACTGTTCAGGAGCAAAGAAAAACTCACTTCAGCTGAAATACAGGACTCTGACAAAATTGATGTTTGTTTCAAGATGCACAATATGTAAACATTTCTAGTTTAGTTAGTTTCTAGTTGAAAAGCGTAAACAAACAGGTTTTTTGACAATAAGTGGCTTCACTGGCCATGAGTGAAATAAAGGTTTTGTGTTATCATTCCTATTCTATGAAATGCAATGAAGGGTATGTAAACTTTTGAGCACAGCTGGATATTTCGGGCTTCTTGCAATATGTACGTTAGGGCTGCGTGTTCCATTCGATGTACAAATCGTAAGTAATTTGTTTTTCAGACTTCAAAAAACACTGAATCAGGACCAGCACAAGGCTAAAATTAAACTAAAGTAGAAAAATTGTGACTAAACAGAACTTTTATACATTTATAACTTCCATCCATGACCAGGAGTATTCACCTTTGAGAAATCTGAAATATGAACGGCTAAACTAATAGAAAAATCACATGCATTTCATAATAAAACAAGGATAGAACAGGACATTACCAAGTCTTACTTCAGTCTTTGCAATTTGCTAATTACAATCATTATAACAGTATCTTGTTGGTGGCAGTTAATGACAAAGCAAATGGGTTTGTGATGAATAAAAATGTAGACCACTAGTATTTTAGCTCCTGCTTCTCCAAACAGCTGCTGAACACTTTTTTTGTGATACAAATGTGTTGTTAGTGACTGCGAGTGTTAAGTGTTAAGTGCTAAACTGTTTTAACATAATAAGGAGAGCACATCATCAGCATAAATCAACATGTGTTTGCCATCTTTTTCATTCAAACGGCCCACTCACTGTAGGACCACCTGTGATTTCAAAGTATTACAGCCTCTGGAAAACTCTTTTGATATTGAAAGAACTGCAGTAGCTTATCTGTTTGAGGAATTCCTTTTGCTACAGACAGAAATCTCAACCAAGAAAAGGAAAATTATGTTAAAAAAAAAAAAAGGATCATTGTTAAGGAGTCTCAATTCAAAATATTAGTGCATGGGTAATTCCCACTAATGTTTGAATATAGAAAATACTAACAAAGCTGTAGTTTTTGAAGGATTTCCAGAGAACATTTTCAGACTTCTGCTTGAATATGCGCTACTGCCAGACCGATATGATTATTTTAGGGTCTGATACTGATATGAAGGGGGTCGGAAAAGCCAAAAGACGATATAGAGGCCGAGTATAACTACGAAATTAACCAAGCAAATGTATTTTAGGCATCGAAAACAACAGATAAATGTATCACCAATTCCTCTCACATCTCCAAGTTATACCTAAACTTTCACCCACTTCAACAATGGATACTTCTGATATCCACTGTTGTGTGTTTTTTTTTTGTCTTGTTTGTTCAGATCGCTCTTGACCTAAACACTGGGTGCATTTTGGTAATCTACATTAAATTACTATAACGATAATAATAGAAATAAACCTTTATTTAGAATAGTTTGATATCCAACCCTGTCCTATTAGACAGATACTTCTGTAGCTTTAGCTTTAAATCTATTTGCTCATTTAGGCTTTTTTTTAGTCAGTGTACAACACAGTACACACCATTTTAATCGTTTGGCCATTTTTCATTGAATATGAATGATAACACAAAAACCTTTCTTTACTCAGGGTTAGTGGTTGTGCGAAGCCATGTATTGCCAAATAACTGACTTTACTTTTTTGAAATCATAATGAAACAGAAACTACTCAAATGCCCCTGATCACATTGAACTTTGTGACTGTTTTTGTTTCATGTCGGTTGGCCCAGGAATTACAGAGAAATTAGCAATGAACTCGACAAGAAATGTGCATTTTGGCAGTTACCATAGTTAGGCCTGAGGCGGTAACCGTATTACCGCCATACCGTGGTCACGTGACGCACACCGCGGGTCTGAGCTTGTCACCGTCATCACCGCGAAAAAAAAGAAAAAAAATTGTGTTTCTAGCATTATCCTGTTCAAGAGTAGCCTACCATGTAATGTTTTGTACTTTTCATATTTAGCTATTCGTTTTTTAATATATTTTCTGACAGTTTTAACCTCCTAAAAATACAGACAAATTGTTTTATGAAGTTATTTTCTCCTCTGACGCAGGCCCTGGCGGCCGCGCTCAGGATGTTATATTTTTTACAGTGCTTATTGACAATATGCACAGAGAGCCACGTGACCAACTTCCTGAGTCTAGAATCGAAGGCGAACTTCCGCCCAGCATCAAATTGCATTGAATTTTTAGCAGGTCTCAGACAAATACAAACATATCTGAAGATTACCTGGTGGACAGTGGTTTACTGATACCATGTGACGAGCAGCTCATTAAAAACTTCGCGTGGGATGTGAAAACTGACCTGGAGGAAACGTCAGTGTTTATCGAGGTGAGAACTTTTATCTCCGAGCTAATGGCTAGTGTTCAATAGAAACGATATAAAATTTAAACAACTAAATAAAAATAAACCTGCAGACAGGCCGCTTCTTTACTGTGCAGCTCGTTAAAAAATTTGCGGTAGTTTAATTTTTCATTTGGTGTTAGCCGTTAGCTTCGAGGCATAAACACCTCTCGTTATGAGCACAGACGTTCCTTCAGTGAAGTGGTTACATCCGACATAATGTTTTTAACCAGCCGCTCGTCACATGGTATCAGTAAACCGCTGTTCACCAGGTTATCTTCAGATATGTTTGTATTTGTCTGAGACCTGCTAAAAATTCAATGCAATTTGATGCGGGGCGGAAGATGGCCTTCGGTTCTAGACTCAGGAAGTTGGTCACGTGGCTCTCTGTGCATATAGCCCATTGGTTGTTGCCATATCCTGGATGAGCACCCGTTAACGTGGACTTATCACTCTCTGGACCCTGACGCGCTCACTTTTTTTGTCTACTTAGCCTATTTCTTTATTTGGCACGCAGTATTTAGCTGCAGATTGATCAGGGTTTTCCCGCAGCACTTTCCTGCAGCGGCTCGTCCTGGGACTGTCCCTGAGTCCCCCTCTGTGCGGGTGAGCTGCTGTGGCGGCACATGTTGGTCAAACTGAATGCGCCATAGAGCTCTGTGTTGAATAATTCTTGGTAATTTTGGTGAATGTAGCCTGCACTGCGCTATTTCAGCGGTGAGACGATCACATGCATTGCCTTGTGGAGGGCCCTGCGCTACAGACATGGCGGAGGTTTGGCACTTATTGTGCAGATAGCTGGAGAGATAGCTTACGTACGTGGGGCAGGGTAAGGACTGTGTGACACCTGGACAGTTGTCCATGATGTCCACACGCACAGCCCTGTGTCTGATTTAGAGCTGTCTTTCTCATGAGTCCTTTCATTAGTGGAAATATAGGCCACATGTGTTACTGAGATCATGTGTTTGGACTCACGCACTCAAAGCGTGTGGGTAAATGTAGGTGCATTGTTATTAATGACACAACATTCATTACATTTCTATAGCCTAATCTATATATTCTATATATTTACGATCCTGGCCAAAATGACCAGCTGAACCTAGCCTGTAGTAAGTAGCCTATCCTCCTCGCTGTGTTTGAAGAGACCCGCAGTTCGGAGCAGGGCTTTCCCCATCGCTTTTATTGCCTAATAATGATTATACTTATTTCCCAAATGTTTCTATATAAAACTATTAATTCAAGTGTATTTGAAAGAGTGGTTTAGAGCAGTGGTTCGCAAACTTTTTCTCAGGCGACCCACTTTATTTCAGTGGTGATCTCTCGCGACCCACCTCCCCTCCCCTTTGAACAAGGCATACTACATATAATCATGTAATATATTTAATACATTTATTTATAGGCTCTTTAGGCAAATAATCTTCAGTCTTCATCTGTACTCTGTAGTTGAAGTGTAGGACGTTTCGATCTTAGTCCAAAGATCGTCATCGGCTTAATAATGACTTGATGACGATCTTTGGACTAAGATTGAAACGTCCTACACTTCAACTACAGAGTACAGATGAAGACGATGGACAACTCCTGTACGACTGAGAACCTACACAGACGGATAGGCTCTTTAGAATGTCGCGATGTCACGTGAACGCAACCTATCTGCAAAGAATTCTACTTCCCTTTAAGACGAGGACGATTTCACTACTTAGATTCGTAGTACCTTTAATTTGAGTCCAGCCCATGTGTGAACACCCCTAAGCCCCACCCCCTGAAGCCTGCAGCGTTTACCTTGGAGATGAGCTCGTCGTGGTTGGCCAGGTGAGCTCGGCAGTGGATGCAGCTGTAGGTCCGGTGGCAGCTGGGCAGGTAGGCCTGAAAGGTCTTGGAGCGCGTCATTCTGACCATGGGCGGAGTTGGCGGGCGGTGCAAGAAGGGACTGCCAGCCCAGGTCGGCTCACAAGGAAAGCACCGCAACACACAGGTGAGGGCCGTGGTGGGCGCTGGGGCGGGAGGCACACACCTGCGGGCCACAGGGGGGGGAGGGGTTAAGGGCCTGCAAGATGACACTCGGCAAACGGCGGAGAGAGAGGCGCAGACGGGGCTTTCAGGGAGGATTAAGTGCTCCTCCGACACATAACAGATCTGCAACCTGCGCAAACATCAACTCCCAACTTCCCAGCTCTGGTTTGATGCATGTGATTCAGCTACTCAATAAACTGCAATTTTACAAAGAGGTATCTGAGTGAAATCAAGGGGAGACATACATAGATATACTGAATGATATGTATTTGTTAGTTTAGAATGTAAATTGAAAACAGGGGTGGGGATAAATAAGTGTTACTTCATCCCACTCCCTTTCGACCAAATGTATATCATGATTACGTTACATATGTGTATATATTGTATATATGGGTATGTAGAAACACATTTCCTATACTAACATATTTATGTTCCTTGTTGTAAATGTATAATACTTCATTGGTTCTCAATATTTGTGATATCATTGGTATAATGATATACTAAAATGGTGTTAATAGCAACGTTAACATGAATGTAGCAGCTCAAAAATTGTAACTAGCAGGACCTAGGCATAAATAAGCCTTTTGCTTCAGCCTACTCCGTTTGAGCAATGTTTTTTTCTTCTTTTCTCCTTTGCATGTCGTATTTAATTCTGTTTAAAAATTGCTCAAATAAAAGATGATGATGATGATGATGATGATGATGATGATGACATATCCATTGTATTCGTGTTGATGACATGTGATGCCTGATGTACATATGAAAAATGTAACTCACATGGATGTTTTCTGTTTGTTTAAGTTGCTCGAATAAATGAAAAAGATGATGAAATGATGATGATGAGAATGTTATAATTGTCCAGATTTTGGGCAACTTTATTCTCAGTCTCTTAAGATATAAACTTTCACATGGAAACAAATAAATGTCCTAATCTTTACAATAAGAAGTGTAATTATTGTACTAATTCAATATTTCTCCATAGAATTATATGGGAAAATACAAATTCATAGAAAATGTTCTTTTTTCACATTGTAGCAACAGCATCTCCACTCAGTAGCTCCTATAGACGCCAAACAATCCAGTCTTGCACTTCCTGTACAGAAGGATTTTTCAATATCCAATTCCTAGTCTAATTTATTGAGTTTTGAACCCCAAAAACCAATGCAAAATTAGAATTTTTACACATTTATTCACAAATAAGTAGTTTATTGAAAAACAAATATGCAAAATCCCCTCCGAACAAATCTTTTTAACTATATCAACAACATAAAAACATAAATTAAAACCTGGCTCTATTCTATTCTACTCTGAGTGCCTTGGGTTTCTTTGCATTTTTCAAGTGACTACCCCTTCCCCAAAGAGCACCACTGTTTTATCCATTTTTGTATTATCCTCTGGAGGTCCAGGTAGCATTCCTTTTTTAATCTTTTCATCTGGCTCTATCCATTATTTAGATTTCGTCGCCAAAAATATAGGGAATTTTGACAATTTGTATGCATGAAATACCTAATGTTTATATGAAAAAATAAAATACAAAAGCAAAAGTTTCATATTGATTTCACTCAGTTTTAAGTTTTCCCTATTCACCTGCAGTGTCTTAAGATTTAAACTTGCAATATACAATTGAGATCTTGCAGTCGTGGTGTATCCCAGTGGTTCCCAACCTTTTTTGTCTCACGTACCCCTTTCATTTATACCCCGAGTGCCCCCTGCTTCGATGGTTTTGTTGATTAGTTAGAAAGTAAAGGACGAAAACTATATTTTATCAGGTAAAAGATGCTAAATACTCTCAAGATCTCACTCTTTACAGTTAAATGTTTATAATAATAAAAAATTAATTATTTATTTACGTATTTTTGATCTGAAATTATTCCGAGTACCCCCTGCTCACCTCTCGCGTACCCCCAGGGGTCCCTGTACAGGGGCCCCCGTACAGGGGCCCCCGTACAGGGGCCCCCGTACAGGGGCACAAACACTGTGTATCCAATAGAAGCCAAATGTTAAAATGGAACTTAATGAACAAATTCATGACTAAAACTAAACCTTTTGTGTTTTCTTTGTTTTGTTTTGTGTATTTTCAAAAAATATGTAACTATCAGTCAAGTGGAAAACCTCAGTCATTTTGTGATAAGGATATATTTTTGCTTTTGTGATGAGGATAGTCTCTCCAAATACACTCATTGTATTTGGTGATATATTGTGCAGCCCTCACTACACTGCAGCTTTATTTTAGTACATATCTAATTCAGCTCAGTTTGCAGTAGTTGCTAGTTCCTCTATTAAAAACACAAACTAATTAGTAGTAAAACTGCTTCACGTTGACAAAGTACCGTTTGCTTTTAAATCTAACTCCACCATGTGGCCGCAGTAAAAGCTCCACTTTATACAGTATTTTGGGCCATAAAAAGCCGCACTGTCTTGTGGCTCATGCACTGGCAGGCCGTACCAAAGCAGCTGCACTCCCACTGCAGGTGCAACCATCAGCTGCCTCCATTCGCCCCGTGTCCCACCAGTGCAGGCCTTATTGGGACACAGAGGCAGCATTGCTCGCTCACACATTTAGTATTTAAGTCTAGGAGGCCGCAGGGATAATCTGCTTAGACTAGCACAACAGAGCAGCCCGTGCGCCGCTCACTCCATGATATTCAAATAGACTGGCCCTTAAAATACTTGTGCCTGTGCGCCCTGGTGACTGAGGAGATTAGTGTCCTGCTGGTCAGGAACCAGTCCAAAGTCCCAGGGCCATACGGGAGAGACAGATACTGGACTAACACAAATAGTTATTCATCATTGTGGCAACACCAAACTCAGACGAGGATAAGACGAGACACTGCAGGAGGGAAAGTAAACACAGAGATGTGATGTCATTATGAAACTTGAGAGAGGTGGATGTATTTGTCAGACGTTTTTGTCAAAAAGCACAATCCCTAAAAAAGGCAGGATCTACAATTGTGCTCATAAGTTTACATACACCATTTATTTTTTATAGAATATGAATGATAACACAAAGATCTTTTTTTCCACTCATGGTTAGTGGTTGTGTGAAGCCATTTATTAGAACTGAGTTTACTCTTTTGAAATCATAATGAAACAGGAACTGCTCAAATGTCCCTGATTTAACGTTTACATGACCTTCAACAACTGCCAGGAAAATTGTTCAGGAGCAAAGAAAAACTCACTTCAGCTGAAATACAGGACTCTCTGAAAAAAAATGTTTGTTTCAAGATGCACAATATGTAAACTTTTGGATAGTTTATATTTGAAAAGCGTAAACAAACAATAAATGGCTTAAAGCAACCACAAACCATGAGTAAATAAAGGTTTTTGTGTTATCATTCATATTCTATGAAATGCATAAGTTTACATACTCTCTTCTGCCAGTGTATGTAGACTGTATACTTTGCTTACTTCGTATCATGAGGAACTTAAATGAGAAACTGATTTGAATGATATATCGGGCTCAGTGCGAAAAAAGCCCCATACATACAGTAATATTCATTCTTCTGTATGGCCCAATCCAGGAAATGTTGCTGATTTGGCCCTCATGTGGTCAGAAAAGAGAAACTCACAATTACTTACACACTTTATTTTATTGAAAGCCCTATATTTTGGCATAATGAAAACCTTGATTCAAGTCACTAACTCCAAAGGGGTCACGGACTAAAACATATTTTTTTCATGACAACAAGGATGTCAGGATGTCTCACGAATCAGCAACATTTCCTGGATCCACCCAGATAGACATGCAGTGGTGCCGTTTAAAGTGGAGCACGGCCTGCTAGGGCTGTGCAATTAATTGAATTTTGATCACGATTTCGATTCTTGAGCCAAACGATCTCCAAATTAATAAAATCCAGTAGGAACGATTGTTTTTGAATTTTTTTTTTAAATAATTTTTCTTTTTTTATATAATTTTTTTTTTTGTTGTTTTGTTTTTTGTTTTTGCACGATTCTTTTGACATTTGATGCAGGGGCGGAGCAGAGAAACTCATGTTTTTGCTTCTGAACAGTTTTTTTTTGCCGAAATGCTGAATAAATGCATTTTATTTTCAAACTCAAAAAGAATCGTTGGAAGAATCGTGATTTCAATCTTGAACAAAAAATCGTGATTCTCATTTTTTCCAAAATCGAGCAGCCCTACCGCCTGCGTCGGTCTAAAGACAAACTGTCCAAGAACAAGCCAGACCTGGGTCCTTCATGTGACCGCTGTAAACAAGCACCTGCTACACTTCTACACACCTTTCTTGCCCAAAACTATATGAATTTTGGCTCTCTATCTTTGAGACCTTTTCCAGCATGTGCGGAAAAGTATTGCGCCCCTGCCCTTTGAGCGCTTTATTTGGGGTGGTCTCTGTTGACGCTCCTTTTGGCAGGCACTTACTTTGTACAAATGGAAAGATCTGTGTCCTCCAACACACAGTCATTGGTTGAAAGAGGTTATGGGTCACATACTGTACATTTAGAAAATATTCAATATACTCTGAAAGGATCTATTGGGAAATTCTATGATCACTGGTTGCCATGTATGCTTTATTTTGAAAGTGTATCTGCTGACTTGCCTAATTTGCACAAGCTTTGTATTATTTGTATTTTTGATCCGGTATAGCGGGGGGAGGGGTTTGTTTGTTTGTGTTTATGCATTTCAAAATGTAATAAAAAAGCAATAAAAAAGACACAATTTGCCTTCTCTACACTATGGACTCCTCAGATCAAGGGAGAGACAGGGCTTTGTTATTGCCAACGGTACCTAACGACTCTCAATTTCACCCCAGCCCCGAAACAAAGACTATTCTAATTAGTGAACTGTAAACAAGAAGTGCAGGAGGTGGGGTCATGGCGGTGGTGACCTGCCAGTTTAAATAGACCCCTGGTAGGAGGACTGCCCAATATACAGTATGCATCACAAAATATATTGTATCGCAAGAAAAAGCTACATAAATATCAAAAAAATGCATGTATAAAAGCTCAGTCTTAGTTATAACTTATTTCCATTTTAGCCGTGTTAAATTGAAATAGAACAAACAGTGTAGTGAAATATAATATTGCACACCTGTATGGCATAGTTTTTGTGTGTTTAACCAGTCACCAGTCGCAAAACATCCTCAACTCAATCACCGCAGTCAGTATTGAAAATATATGAGGATATTCTGTATTTGTTTATAGTTTATAGCACAGAACATTAAACTAGTTAGAAGCCTTTGTGAATTACTGCTACCATGAAAACTGTGATTTCTACATGACGACGATTACGATGAATTCTGCAAAACTACTGTCTATAAGAGCTGCGAAATATTGAACAAAAAAGTATGATATAGGTGTGCAATATTGTGATTGTTCGAGCCAGCAGAGAGCAGCGTATAGAGAGGCAGATGGCGGCTAAATAGCAGAGCAAATGCTACATGTGTCCAACGGTCCGTGGCTCTTCATCATCAAGGCCTCAGTCTTTGCTCTAAAAGCCAAAGCGAGTTGAAATTAGGAGCTCTCCGCCTTGTTGAAACTTTCGCTGCGTGCTCTAAACTCCGAGTCCGCGAGACTACAGCGTAAACAAGCCACTCCCGCGTAACTCTGGCGAGATGCTGTTCTTACTCTGACGGGCTGGACGGCGCGCTGCCAGCTAGTGGGCGGGAGTAAAAGTGCAGCACCAAAGTCAGCCCCTGTAATGAATATTTCACCTAAAATTACATATTAAAAAAATGGATTCGGACACATGACACGATTCGAATTGATTATTTTTAACACCCCTAATAACAAGACAGCAAATCAGATTCGGGACAAAAACAAAGCTAAACTGGAACTAGATTAGGACAATTACAACGAAAACTGGTCTTTTGCACATTTATAAGATCCATGACTTTTCTTATTAGGCTGAGTTTGCAATAGGGATGTTCCGATACCGATACTGGTATCGGATTTCATGCCGATACCACAGATTTTTCAGGTATCGGTATCGGCGAGTACCTGAACCAAAACCTATCCGATACCACAATGTGTTTTTCTGGGCTTTTTTCTGGGCTCTGCAAACACTAAACCCTCTAATGATCACAGCAGATACATTTGTGTTTTCTTTTTTGCTTTCATTTGATCTTTAGAGTGGAAACAGAACATCAACAGAATACATTTTATATGCAGAATGAGCCATGTGCTATGGGCTTTGGCATCTTTTTACAGACTTTTGCTAGTGTTTTTATTTACATCGTGGTATCGGAGTTGTACTCGGTATCGGCGACTACTCTGAGTCCAAATATCGGTATCGGATCGGATGAGAAAAAATGGTATCGGAACAACACTAGTTTGCAACAGAAATCTTGACTTCAGTGATTTAACAATTTATCGTTGCTTCTTTCCATACGGATATTGCTATATTGACTATCATCCATACGCCGTCAGTGGCCTTGTCTCCTCTTTGTCCCGTGTGGCTTTATTGAGCCATCTGGAAAGAAAGCTAATAAAATTTTGAATGGGAGCAGGAGGACAAACAAAAGAGGCATCTACCCTCTTTAGTGTCCCGTGATATGATTGGTTTGAGAGGCCGCTGATAAGTCTGGCTCCATCCGGTGTGCAGAGAGGGAGAGATGGGGGGTGAGGGAGGCATATAAATAAATGAAGGCAGAAAGACATGCCCTTGTTTTCTCTCCTCTGAATATCAGCCAGCGGTGTGGGATTGGGGCACAAAGACACGCTCAGTCCAGTTGTCAGAGTTGACCCCGACACACACCACGCACACACACAACACACACACACGCATTTAGCCCAAAGCTGGATCTCTCCTCACGGTCATTCCAGGGCCCGGACCGAGGCGAGGACACAGAAAAGTTCTTGTTTGTTTGCGAAGGCTTTCATTTTAAGCAAAGCATGACATCAAAAAAAAAATCCAGCGAGCGGTGTGGTGAATTCAACCGAAAACAAATTGGTCCGTGTCTGTCTGAGAAAGATAAAGGTTAGGGTTGGATTTGAATGGAAGATGCCAGAGATGGTAGGCGGTTCCAGAGCCCACCTCAAGCCCATAGTTGCCGGGTCATCGTTCACGAAGTCCAACGGAGATAAACCAAAGAAAGTCAATGATGGATGCTAAGGCCAAAAACAAATCAATAAAGCATGATTAGTTTAGACCAGGTGAACCCAAAGCTTTTACCATCGAGGGCCGAAATGGGAAAGTATTAGTGGACAAAGGGCCAAACACAACACTGTTTTGCTCGAAGACAGAACAGATCTATGAATAAATATCCTTTGATTACTGTGCTTTCAAGTAGGACATGCTGTTCTGGTGTCCTTAGAAACTAACGACAATCTATTCAGTCACAAATGAATCAAAGCAGATGCAGATACTCATTACAAATCCAAGCACCATCTTGAGGGCCAAATGAAACCCTTTGGCCCCTGGTTTAGACGATTTAAATATTCAAACTGGCATATTGTGCCTGTTTTGAAACACATCTCCATCACTATCTTACATTTTGTTGGTTGAAATTGCAGTATTAAAACAGCTTATTCAAACTTTCTGATTTTTTGTTCCTTGTTATGTATATGTCCCTTTAAGACCCACAGACACTCGCTCCCCATCAAAACAAACCCCTGTCATCTCTCTAGCTCTTTGGATGTAGCTACTGTCGGACATTGTTGGTAGTATCAGAAGGTGCTGCGTGGTGTTTTTGCCTCCTGGTGCTCTGTGAAGGAGGGTTAAAATGGTGGATCGAACTTTGCTCCTGTAATCGTGTTTCTGATTATGGCTGTGGAGGCTCTTGTCTCAGAATGGCCAGTCCACTCAGGGCAGCTGTGGCTACAGAACTAGCTTGCTTTTCCACTGAATAAAGGCAGAGTGAATACTATACAACAGTGGTGGGCAACATCAGGCCTGGGGGGCGAAATCCAGCCTTACAGCAGAGAACCCCCTAAGATGATTTGGAGAAATATAACTGCAAAAATCAACAATCAAAAAACTCTTAAAGTACTGGCAGAATGCAGAAAATGCTGTCAATGTCTTTAAATGTCCAGGAAAAACACCTGATTGGGTCTGTGTAGTTTCTCAGTCGTACAGGAGTTGTCCGTCGTAGGCCAAGATTCTTCAGTCTTCACCTGTACTCTGTAGTTGAAGTGTAGGACGTTTCGATCTCAGTCCAAAGATTGTCCTCAGCGAATAAAAATGCTGAGGACACTTCAACTACAGAGTACAGATGAAGAGTGAAGAATCTTGGCCTACGACCCCATTAGGTTGTTTATGGTATAACACTGGCATTGGTGGAAATTGGTTCTTTATTTTGGACTACAATTGGGAGGTTCGGCCCATGGTGTATTAACAATGAGGAAAATCATCTCTCCATCAAGCAAACTTGCCTACCCCTGCTATACAGTATGTGCTTATAGAAGCTTGTCAAGCCTGTGAAGCAGAATATAACCCTGTTCCATGATATATTATTATAAATGACTCAGTGTATGGAGCATTTACCCCTAAACTAGAAGATCAAGTCTGGGATGGGTCTCTACTGTTGTCCGAGAGGGCAAAGGCTTTGAGACAGGTGTGCACTTCCCATGTACAGTTCCAACCCTTCATTTATTTAAAAATAGTCTTTGATCAAATTACCTTGATGGCCTCAGCTGCTCCGCACAGATACTGTACATAAACGGTTAATTATTCTCAGTAATTGGGTCCGGACATCGTCTAAGAATAAAAACCTCCCAATAAATGTAATTATATTAAATTGGAGCTGGTCTGAAGCTTTGGCGGCTGTGTTTGTTTCTTTGTGATGAGGACAGCTGAGCCTTTTCAAATGTAAATGTGCCTCATGAAGCGACCTGTCCATGACTGAAGCACGAGGCCAGACACAGAGAGAAGAGGTCCTTAAAGACACACAGCTCTGATGGACGCCACAGCTGTCGCTTACAAACCGCAATGAAAATGTGCCATTGACAAACAGGCCTTCACTTGTGGGATTATATCAGCGCAAATGTCCTCCCTCAGGTCATGCTTAATCCAAGTGTGTCTACAGCTGACAGGAGTTACAGTGAGGCTTGTGTCAGTCTTATGAAGTCATAGCAGATAGGGGGTGGGCCAAATTAAGAAATATGTACATCTGGATATTTAGGGAGGCTTTCTCGATGACGATGATCAAGCAATATCTTTGGAAACCATCAAAAATATGTAAAAAGGTGCTGCTAAATGTATGACTGTGTCGTCCAAAAGGTAATTGTCTTGAATAAATTGCAAAGTGCAGACAAAAAAAACAACATTATTATACCTTTTTGAGAGATCAAGAATATTTCATTTGTATTTTTATCAGTAGTTTTTTGACATACTGATATACTCAATATTGTAATAATCTTCAAAACAACAATCTTGATATTATTTTGCAGACGGTATATTGCCACGTCTAATAAAAGCATGCGTGGTAATGGTAAACATAGTAAAACTTTAACATACAGTGGTTTGACAACATCCTGAATTATATGTCAAATACTGTAAACAGACTCAGGTGTTGAAACTGAAACACTTGTGGTTCACCACAATCCTGGGCTCGCACGTTGTGCAGATTGCGTTGTCACTGACTTGTGGGTCATTAGGAGAGGATCTTTAGCAGCTTGTTATGAAGACATGTTGATACTTGAGCGTAGAGTAGACGCTGATACAGAGTTCCAGTCAGATACCATTCTGTGAGAATAAAAACAAAGCCTGTAAAAAGATGCCAACACCTACAGCACATGGCTCATTATTAAGGACAGGGTTTCCTGCTGCCTAAGCAACATAGGGCCGCCCCCTTAAAGGGACTCAGCGGAGGTTGTCAATTTACTCGTGACTGCCACCTCTGGCCGTCCGCGTAACTGCAGTCTCCATGTTAAGCTGGTGAATGACTGCTGCCTCGGGCCAAACACACAACTTTAGAGTGACAGTGCAGGCTTATAGCGGCAACTGAGTGGGATAGGTGTGGGCTCACAGTACAGAGGGACATTGCTGGAGCATGTAGGGGGTGGAAAATATATTATTTTTTTAATTTTAACTTCCGTAGAGTCCCTTTAACTAATTTTTTTTTTTTCTTTTTTTTACAAACCAGATATGTGTTGTTCTTGTTCCAGATGTCATTTTGAAGAGCTATGAACATGTTTAGTTGTGTATTATATTTTGTTTTCTTTTATTTAAAAAACCCAAAAATCTTTGGTCTGGATCGGTGCATCCCTATTCATTATGCATATTACATTTATTCTGCCAAAGTTCTGTTTCCACTCTAAAGACTACATGAAGGCAAAAAGGTAACACAAATGTATTCTGTGATTATTTGAGGCATAGTGTCTGCAGAGCCCAGAAAACACAGTATGGTATCGGATAGGATTTGGTTCAGGTACTCGCCGATACCAAAAATCAGTGGTATTGGCATATAATTCCATCCCAGTATCAGTATCGGAACTTCCGTAGTTTTCATTCGGGTTGAGTATTACAATACATATTCTGATACAGTGTCCATAATACAATACATATTCCGACGAATCTTAAGAAAACATACTAAATTTAGTTTAGTTTGTTTGAGCAGTAAACATTCAGCATAATTTAAGTTTTTATTATGCTGAATACGCTCAGCAGCCTTTATAACTTCTATATTACACCTAAATTAAACCTTTTTATTGCAGCAGTTGAGGTGCCTGTTCTGATATGTTCTGAATAAAGCCTGGGGCCAAACAAGCATATTAAATTGATTTTCTTTTATTATTTGCATATGACGATACAGGTGCCTCAAAGTACTTCTTAACAATACATTGCCAACACAATATTTACCACCAATATTGGTTTGTCGGGCCTTTATGTTGCCCTGTCCCAAAATTAAATGAGCTATTGTTGAAACTGTCACAACTAAATGCAATGCCTCTGATGTTTCTTTGTTTGTTAAATCTTAAAATATCCCATTTAGTTTTGTGAATTGGAAGCATTTTGAATCTAACTGGAGTTCATCACATAAACTTCTTGCTGCCAGCCAATTTGAATAATTGAAGTCGTCTTTGTCTGCACCTTACAACGGAGTAGCACCATTTTAGGGTGGATAGCCTCTGTGAAAAATAATCAGACATTGCTGTTTGAAGTAACGGGATTCTGACAGCTGAGCAACGCTGACGCAAAACACCAATTTGGTGGATTTGCAAGTGAAAAGTCTCTCTGACAGACTCACAAATTACATGAGTGATTTGCCTGAGAAGCGTGATCTCAGACAGCCAGACAGGTCCTTCCTTCAAAACCCGCGTTATTAGACCCGGCATATCAAGGCCGAGCTTCCCCCTGCCTAGGGCTGGGTACCGTTAAACGATACCAGTCTGGTATCGAAAAAATTATGAAGGTACTACCGGTATCGAAAAATAAATTGGTACCGAAAACTGGTACCGAAAAAATATTTATCGTTAGAAAGCAAATTTCTCTTCCTGGTGGGTCTGAGACTGCAGTAAAGAAAGGGCTGAGGTGTTTCAGCTCAAATAAATGATAAAAACACTAAAAGAAACAGTATTTTACAGAATAAATGATCATGGTTCTACAACAAAACTAAACATCAAGCACGAGGATAAATGACTCGATTAGAGAATATTAGTCTGGTTTAGAGCAAGTTTGATTAGATTAGGCACATTTACTACTGTCATCCAGATTATTTGGTTTATTTCATGACAATTTTTACTGATTCTAAGGTAATCTCACTTGAATTAGGGAAATAAAACTGCCAAAAGACCAATTTTCTTACCCCATTGGTAAATTAATTTAAATAAAAAAGGAAATAAGTAGAAATCTATTGAAGCAAGTCAAAACAAGTGGTTAGAATTAGGTCAAATGAGCCACTAAAACAGCTCAAATTTAGATAAATAAGATGAATTTGGGTCAT
>OMNZ01108633.1:0-12773 GCA_900303255.1 Lesueurigobius sanzi
AAAGTAAAAGTATTTATTAAGAGTTTAATGTGCAGGATTTGTTTAATACGCAACAAGAAAAACACGAACTAAACCAGGACTAAACCAGATCTAAACCAGGTCTAAACCTGGCCTAAAACAGGTCTAAACCAGAGCTAAACAAGGTCTAAACGAGTAAACCACTAACTCAGGACTAAACCATGTCTAAACCAGGACTAAAACAGGTCTGAACAAGGCCTAAACAAGGTCTAAACAAGTAAACCACTAACTCAGGGCTAAACGAGATCCAAACCAGGTTTAAGCCTAAACCAGATCTAAACCAGATCAAAACCAGGTCTAAACCAGATCTAAACCAGATCTAAACCAGGTCTAAACCAGATCTAAACCAGGTCTAAACCAGATCTAAACAAAGGTCTAAACGAGTAAACCACTAACTCAGGACTAAACCAGATCTAAACCAAGTCTAAACCTAAACCAGGTCTAAACCAAGACTAAACCAGATCTAAACAAGGTCTAAACCAGTTCAGCACAGAGAGGTCACTTTGAAAATAAAATACTTTTACTTAACCCCGTTTCAAAATGTAGTGGAGTAGAAAGTACAGATACAGGCTTTGAAATGTAGTGAAGTAAAAGTAAAAAGTATTCATCATAAAATGTACTTAAGTTAAGTAAAAGTACCTGTAGTTTTTACTTAACTTAAGTATTTGTTTAATAAAACTATGACTAACACTGTATCCATCAAACTAAATCTTAATCAACAAAACACTCACGAAAAACACCTCATTTTCCAGAATTTATTTAGACTTTAATAAAAATGACAATGTGACGAATGAAGAACATTGAACATTCATTCACTTCATACAGATTTGTTCATATTTGAAGCAATATTTCATCCATCCAATCAACCAATCGATTGATCCATTTTCAATATTCGGAATGACAGCTCTGCTTATATAAATAACAGGAATATACACAAAGTTCAATTCAAACATAGAAATAACGACTGACAGACGAAAAGCTTCCGACTCTAGAATAAAAATGTGAATCACTGGATGTATTTTCAGTGATAACATTGATGGAGCATATTTTAATTGCATTTTAACAATTTGCTTTTCCAAATTTGTACTAGATGAAGTTTTCCTCCCTGAGTCGTTAAAGCTATGAATCTGTAACCAACAAAAGTACATTTAGGTAAGAAAAAAATGTATAAAATAAATTTAAAAACTGAGAAAACCAACAGTAACGCAAACATGAACAACCTTTACGTCGTGTTAAATATTTATGCCTTTGCTTTTCTTCATATTTGGCGACACAAAGGTTATGTTTATAAAGTAATACACACATTTCTACAAACTAAAGTGGACATATCATGCATGTAAATCTTAAAAACATGCTTAAAATCGGAATGACACCATGTTCAGGTGCCAGGGCTGATGAGGATTTGGCCTGGCTCGCCCCCTACAGCCAACAGGTGGAATCACATGGTAAAAATAAACTTCTGCTTTGACTTAAACATGCGTCAGAACGGCTCTGAACGGATCCAATATTGCATTATTGGCTTTAAAAATGTGGGGGGCAGTTTGGGGGTTTGAACAACGACGTAATTGTTCCAGGAAGTAGAAAACGAAGCGCTGCAGAACGCAAACAGGATTAACTCAAAACTGCATAACTGAAGCGATATACTGCGCCAGGTCTGTTTTTGACGAGGAACAACTTTGGTTAAAAGCTAAAAAAAAAAAAAGTGGATATACAGTAGCTTATGTCTCCTTTAAAGCAACACCATGGAAGTTTTGGCTCTGATGCTCCGAGTATTCTGCCCTCTTCAGACACAGCACTTTCAGGATGTGGTTAAGGGGGGCGCCGCAAACTCATTTACAACTTTTTCTTGTATTCTTGGAGGATATTATTCATCACCACTGCTTGTGATAATATTATTCACTGTTTGCCACATAATTCCTCATTTTTACAACAGTGCAGGGGTGTTTGTGGCTTCCAGAGGTGCTAAACCTGAAAAGTTATGTGGTATTGTTGGTAAATGTTTCTCCACTAATTTACTCATTTTAAGGTGGTGGTTAATTCTTTTAGTGTTAGCAATTGTTCCTGGTGAATAAAACAGAAATAAAAGTTCATACAAATACAGTATTAGGAGACAGGGAGCGCACATCAGAAAAACTGAAAGTTGCAAGGATTTAGTTCAATACAAGCACATATTTACAATTTGTAGCAGACAGCAGCTGTTGCTTACAGCTGGAAACGTCCCCATTAAACCTTAATGCACAACTCAGTAGGCTCTCATTTTCCCCATCAATGTTCCTTTTACAAATCCTTCATGTTCAAGCAAAAAAAATTCAACAAAAATACAGGATTTCTTTTTAAACGCTCCAACTCAACATACTCTTTCTCTCTCTCTTAAGGTGGCCACACACTAGAGGGTTTTTAATCTTTTGAGACTAAAGATCTGTGCAAAGGCAACACACACTTAAAGACACACATGAGGACACACATACACACACATGAGGAGTCCCACCACAGATCATGCCATGAGAGAAAGTTTTTATTGAGCCACGCCTCCTAAGACTAAAAATATGGCTAAAAATCCTCTTGTGTGTGTCCAGCTTTACTTACTTACTTTTCTCACTGTGCTAAAAAAGCCCCTCTCTTTTGCATTAACATAACATTTCCTTTTATTTCCAACAAAGTTTCTAACCGTACAACTAATTAACGTTCAGCCCCAGCATGTTGGACAACCCCAGGGATAACTTCTTATCCTCCTCCGCATCGCCCGTCCCTCCTGGAGTTATCAACCCCAAAACCGACCCGCCTAAACTGCTTTCCCCTGACACACTGCCGCTCGCCCCTCCAAGGTTGATACCGATGTTCGAATCGGTCGGAGACGTGCTCACTGACGGCGATTTGTCTCTCGATAGCTGCAGACGCTGCAAAATATCGACTTTCTCTCCACTGGACGTGGGGCTGTTCACGAACGGGAGGCGGATCCCTTTGCTGACGATATAATCCTTGCTCTCGATTTCGCGACTCGTTTGACTCAAGCAGTCTGCGATTCCGGCGAAACTATCCCGCTTGTTTTCGGGTAAACGGTGGAATGTGAACGCGGGGACCTCCACCTCTGTGTTGGCCAGTTCCGGATCGGATTCCACACCGCTGCCATCGTCGTCATCGGATTTGTGACCCCATTTGAATGGCCATCTTAGCTTGGAGCTTTTCGCCTCGGCCTCCACTCCTCCCGAAGCACCCAAATCTACTGTCGGGCTGTCGACGCTAGCTGAGAGATTTGGCACGCTGACCTCCGGAGTGCTAATTTCTCCATCAGCATTTGGCAAGTTAGCGCTCAAATCAACCTCTGGGGTCTTGGGTTTTGAGCCGAAGAATTTTGGCATTTTAAAATTAAGTTTAGGCTTGTCAACATTAGCATCTACACTCCCGAGGCTAGTATCAATTTCTGGGGCCTTTGCTTCGATTGTCGGAGCTTTTACATCAACGGAAGGCGCGGAAACACTCGCATCGGCAGAAGGAAGGTCTAACTCGGCCTTTGGTACCTCAGCATCAAGACCAGAAAGGTTTAGCGAGGGCATTTTGAAGTGAGGAAGTTTGAAATCACCAAGAGAAGTATCAACATTTGGAGCTTGTACGTCAACATTGGGAGCGGATACATCTAAATTAGCGTCTAAGCCTGCATCCATTTTTGGCCCTTTCAGATCAAGGTTGGGTGCATCTACGCTAGCATTCGGAAGAGAGAAATTTGGCGTGTTTACCTCAGCTTTAGGCAATGACATGGATGGGAGACTCGCGTCTACTTTCGGGGTGGAAATTCCAGCGTCTAAATTGGCATCAAAATCTGGGCTGGACAATTTTGGGAGATCGACACTGGCTTTTGGTGCATTTATATCCAAATCTGGAACATCAGCATCCAGTTTGGGTTTTCCAAAGTGAAATTTTGAAAGTTTAAATGAAGGAAGTTTGATGCCCCCTGCTGGTGCCTTGACGTCAACATCAGGAGTATCATAACTTAAGTCTGGAGTGTCAATGTCAACTTTGGGTGCCTCCACATTCATTTCTGGCGCGCCTAGTTTGACATCTGGGGTCTTTACACTCAAATCTGGTGCTTCCAGATCCGCGTCAATGGAGGATTTAGCTTTCGGCCATTTTATCTTAGGCAGTTTGAATTTTGGGGCATCAACATCGGCGTCTACTTTAGGCGCATCTAAGCTCAAATCAGGACCATTTAGATCTCCTGCAATTGTAGGTGCGTTTAGTTTCCAATCTGGCGTGTTGAGTTCTCCATCAATTTTGGGGGCATCTAGGTTAAGATCAGGAGACTTTACGCTAAGATCTGGGGCTTCCAGATCTCCATCGATGGAAGATTTAGCTCTTGGCCATTTTAACTTGGGCAGTCTGAATTTTGGGGCATCAACATCAGCGTCTACTTTTGGCGCATCTAAGCTCAAATCCGGAGCATTTAAGTCTCCTTCAATTTTGGGAGTGTCAAGCTTCAGGTCGGGTGAGTTCATGCTCAGATCTGGTATTGACAAGTCTGCTTTGGGCAAACTTGCATCTGCCTCGAGACTTGGCGTTTTATGTACCCCTTTTGGCCATTTGAGTTTTGGAATCTTGATTCTCCCGCCAAGGTCCGGAGTCTCTCCTTCTATCTTGGGCGCGTTCAGCTCTGCGTCAACTTTTGGCCCATTCAAGTCAAGGTTTGGAGCATTTACATCCAATTTTGGCCCGTTTAAGTCTAAATCTGGCGTGTCGATTTTAGCGTCCGGTAAATCTAGATCTGCGTCTCCTTTCACCCTCGGTGCAGAAAGCCCGAATTTAGGCCACTTAATTTTCGGATTCTTCATCTTTGCGTCAACTTCTGGCAATTCTGCATTCAGATCTGCTTTAGGCAAGTTGACATCCAAATCTGGTGCATCTAAACTTCCATCTATCTTGGGAGCGTTAAGTTCCAGATTTGGTGCTTCGGCTTCAATTTTCGGCACGTCAAGGTTAGCGTCAATGTCAGGACCCTTAACTTTTGGTTTAAGCTTCGGTAATTTGAGTTTTGGTAGTTTTAGCCCTGCTTTTGGTTGGTCTATGTCGACGTTTGGCCCATTAATGTCGACGTCCGGAGCGTTCAGGTCTGCGTTAAGATCTGGCGTGTTGATTTTAAGGTCTCCATCAATGTTTGGTAAATTCAAATCTGCGTCTGGCGTTTGGAATTCAGCATCAATGTCTTTTTTCTTCCAAGTTCCAATTTTCTTCCACCATTTTGTTTTGAGCTCGGGTCCGTTTATGTCTCCATCTATGCTTGGCGTGTTGACGTCTAGATTGGCTTTTGGTAACTCTGCATTAAGACTCGGCGCATTAAGCGACGCGTCTGGCAAATTCATGTCGAGATTTGCATCCGGAGTTTTGAGCTTCTGCCTTTTCAACGTTGGGAATTTGATTTTTGGGCCGTCAACTTTTGCGTCAAGATCAGCTTTTGGCAAATCTACGTCAACATTTGGAGCGTCTATTTGTCCATCGATATCGGGAAGCGAGACATCGGCGTCTGGCACGTTAATGTCTGCTTTTGGTGTTTTGATTTTCCACTTCTTATGCGGCCAATTTATCCCAGAATGCCCGTCTATGTTCAGATCTGGGGCCTTCAGCTCAGCATCCGGAACCTCTAAGTCCGCTTTTGGTGCATCTAGATTCGCGCCAATTCTCGGCACGGATACATCGAGATCGGCATCCGCGTCGAGATCGACTTTGGGAGCTTTTGGCTTCTTCCATTTCAGATGCGGCCAGTTGACACCGCCCCCCGCGTTCAAATCGCCGTCTATTTTCGCGTCGACATTTGGAGCATCAATGCTAGGCGCCTCTAGATCTAAGCTAGCATCCGGTGCCTTAGCTTTACCCTTCCATTTCCGATGCGGCCAGTTTATTTTGCCATGATGCGCATCTATGTTCAAATCAGGGGCATCTGCGTTCAAACTGGGGCCCTTTACGTCAACTTTTGGTCCGTTTAGATCCAGATCAGGCGCGGACATGTTAAGGTCAGGCGCAGACATGTTAAGGTCAGGCGCAGACATGTTAAGATTGGGTGTTTTTAAATCCGCATTAACTTTAGGGACGTCAACATCCCCATTCAAATCTACGTCTGGAGCGTTAAACTGAGGTAGGTCGAAAGTGGGCATGGAGAACTTAGGGGCTTTAAAGTTTGCCCCACCCGTCTTGACATTGGGAGCATCGAGGCCCAGAGAGGCTTTGGGAGCGTTCAAGTCCGCCTTTAAGTCCGGGCCGTTGAGACCAGCTTTCAGGTCCGGGGCCTTGAGGTCTGGGCCGGACAGATTTAGGCCCGGTACGTCCCCGTTGATGGTGGGCGTCTTGAGCCCTCCGCCGAGTCCGCCATCTGCGTTCAGCCTGGGACCGTTCATGAAGACGGAGGGCGCTTCAGCCGATGCATCCAGAGACTTGTCCAGGTTCAGCATCTGCAAAGACAAAGAAAATATAAGATAATGCAATAGATGTAGTGTCAGTGAGTCTAAGATGCCGGCATTTTCCAGGCCACTGTCTTTGATTATTGTGTGATAAAGCTGTTTATTTTTCTAGGGCAGATTGATTATTGGTCGTACATTGTTTTTCTGTTTTGCAACCAAATTATGGGGCTAGTTAAGTTTAAATTGCTTGACTTGGTCCAGACTCATTCCTGACTTTTCTAACATATTCTAACAAATCCAATTTTTCATGTGATGATTTTATAAGAATATTTTACACTTTTCAAGGAACAGAGAAACATGATAATGTTTCAAGGCAAGTTGTTGTGCTCATATCTGGGGTCCCCCTCCCCTCCTGATTGGACCCTCCTTCCTGTGAGCGCTATCCTATTGGAGAGTGTGGTGGGCACCAGACACCAAGAAGTTGATTTGTTAACTCAAAAACTGTCGTTATTTTTCTAAAAGACGGAGCACAAGAGGAGACGGTTGTGAGTCCTCACCCCGTCGAGTCCCAGAGAGCCCAGTCCAGCGCTGGCTCCGAGCTCTTTCTTGGTGAGGACCTTCATGTTGTTGTCGTACGGCTCTAGGGCCTTCAGGACGTCCAGAACCTGGTCCTTATTCAGGTGGTCCAGGTGAACGGTGGCGGCCACGATCTCATCTCCTGGAAACAAACACATATGTACTTTATAGGAGGACTTATAAGATGATGAGGACATTTGTAGACAATGGAGAGTGTTGTATGTGGAGGCTAATACTCTGGCACAGAAGTTTGGTTTATGCGCAACAAATAAAAGTCTTTTCAAAGCCTATAATGGCGCTCTGCCAGTGCTTTTTGAGGAAGTCGAGATGGACAAGTGCTACAGAAATGTTTGTAAACACCAAAGTGAACACTTTACAGGCGCTGCTACAGTCACTTATGTTCAGTTTTATGTGTCGACTGAACAGATCTGAAAATGAAATGATTGAGTTCCTTATGTTCCCAGTCGGACTTGAGGAGATCTTTGACTTTTCCAAGTTTGTAAACTGTTCCCTTGGCCACGGAAAATAAATCATCTACATTATGACTCCAGTTGATGTCCTCATATAAGTTTTTCTAACCTCTACTTTACATTTCTATATAGTTTTTATCAGATGAAAATATCTGAGATTTTAAACACTTTTAATTTTATTCCAGCGTAGTATAGTAGTTTATATACTACAGTAGTAGTAGTGTTCCAGTAAATGCTCGTGAACTGAAGAACTAAGGCAGAAATGCAAGTGCCCAAAAATCATAAGTGTGATCTCAAAGAGAAGAGAAAGGTTTAGGAGAAGGATTGGTCAAATGGAAGATTCAAGGATTCAGAAGATGATAGTACAATGGAAACGTAAAGGAAAGAAACTGGAATGCCATGGATGAAACAAATGGAGGAAGACGCCAAAGGCCAGAATGTGCCTGTGAAACATCTGCAAAATATGACAAAGGATGACTGGAAGCACTGCCTGAGTTTTTGTTTTTAGACGGAGAGGCCACTGTACTATCTGCAGCATCCAATTATTGGAGTCAACCGTGAGGTACAGCTTTTTTCACCCTGGGATACTCTGGGCTAAGATCTCACAAAAAAAGGGGGGTAGTAATAGTAGTAGTAGTAGTAGTAGTAGTAGTAGTAATACCTGCTTGTAGCCCTGATCTCTTGGCCACTCTATCGTCAGTGATGTCAGTGATGACCACGCCCTTCTCCAAGTTGTCCAGGACCAGAGTCTCTGAGAACATCCGGGGCTTCAGCTCCACAGTCTGAGGAAACACAGATTACTACATTAATACTTCATTAAAGGTGCTTTGTGGATCTTTTAATGCCAAATGCAGCCCTCAGACCAATTTTTGTTGGCCCTAGTACATCATTCTGAATTGGCAAACATCACCAGAGAACTTGAATAACTGATACTTTTGGGCTGGAAGAGCTGGAATTGATGTTCCAAGCCTGAATAAAAGTGTTCCTAGGTTAATACCCCTGCTAAATGCCCCCAGATGAATGTTTGAATGCTTTGATTACCATGTGAGGCCCTCCATGTTGTAAACCAGGAGTCTCTAACCTTTTTTACCCCGTGAACTACTTTGCGTAACAAAAATAACAGTGAGCGACTTATGTGTCAAAGAAAGACATGTAACTAGGTCTATAGGAGCCAAGATGAACATTCAACACAATAACACTTTGCTATATTCATCTAAATGTTTGTTTTTTACACACCATGGTTTTCCTTTGTTCACATCCACATCACAGAACGACGAGGCCCGAACAGCAGCTCTCTCTGAAACACAAATAAGACAAAGAACATATCAGACGTCTGCTCCCGACTCCTCCCCTGTCACATTATTAACCAGAGTCGAGAGAATCAATAATGCAGCTCTCATTCTGGTTGAGTGTCACGCTGATAGAATGTGGAGCATGTGCCTGGTCCTGCTCTGTGGGAAGTGCACTGTTTTCACACTACAAAATCAAGAATAGGTTCAACTGACTTCATTTCAGAATATTAAAGGTGCATTTTGGAAGTTTTTATGGGCGAAAACATATAATATAGTGAGTATTTGACTTTTTAGGTGGTTAGGGGGGTTAGCATTGCACTTTACTTTTCATCACAGCGGCCTTTATGAATCTCCTGGATCGATCTTTTAAGGGTGATTGGTAGGTTTTTACTGTGTTGCCGCATGGAGATGGTTCCATCAGTAGATAAATTGTACCAGAAATCCAAAAAAATGGATCCAGGAGCCTCATAAAGGCGGCTGTGAAAAGTAAGGCCTACCCTCTAAACAGCCACTGGGTTAGTAACAGGTCAAATACACACTAGTATGAAGTCCACAATGAACCTTTAATATTGTTAGAGTGGTTTTCACTGATTAGACACAGTTGTGGCCAAAAGTTTACATACCCTTTTAAGTTTAATATTTTGGTTTAATCATATTCTATTTTTCATAGAATATGAATGATAACTCATAAATCTTTTGTCCACTCATGGTTAGTGGTTGTGCAAAGCCATTTATTGTCAAAGAACTGAGTTTACTCTTTTGAAATCATAATGAAACAGAAACTACTCAAATGTCTCTGATCTAACGTTTACATGACCTTCAACAACTGCCAGGAAAATTGTTCAGGCAAAGAAAAACTCACTTCAGCTGAAATACAGGACTCTCTGTGACAAAATGTATGTTTGTTTCAAGATGCACAATATGTAAACTTTTGATCAGGGACATTTGGCTAGTAGTTACAATAAATGGCTTCACACAACCAGTAACCATGAGAGAAATAAAGGCTTTTGTGTCATCATTCATATTCTATGAAATGCATAAACCTTTGTCCACAACTGTATTTACTACGGTCATCAATGGTTCCCAACATTTTCTCCTAGAAGCTCCCTCTGCTCAGGCTGGAAACAAGCCGTGCCCCTCAGTCCAAAACCACAGGTCGCCTATGCAATAAAACGTAAAACTGTGTTCAAATAGGATTGATTTTAACCCAATTAGTCATGTGTGGTATTTTCTTACTCAAATAATATCTCTTCTGACCTGACCCTCTGACCAGACTAAGCTCTGGGCCCCTGCAGGTCCGAGTCTCTCTCCTCTGATAGACCCCTGTGTCCATCATCCAACACATGTACAGTTCTAAGGGATACTCTGGACTGGTATCTGGAGAATGGTAGTTGGTGATATTGCGGTGCTGATACCAGAGTGTCATGTTGTAGGAATGCAGAGCGTGCGCCTGGTCCTGCTTCATGAACAACTTCACAGAAATCTGCTCCGAGCGGTTCAGCTACATACCTCTCACAAAACCACCATAAAATCAGAGGCTCAGAACCATGAGCTCACACAAACCACACAAGTACAATGTGCAATATCAAGAGATCATTTGCAAAAACAAATAAGATAAGTGCTATTGACAAAATGCAACGTATGCTTGTTATTTTCTCTTGGTGTAGCTGTGTCTATTTAGTTCAACCGAATCATTTAGACACTTGTTATTGATCAAATTGATTCAGGTTTAGTGTTAGTGGTGTCACCTGTAGAAACATCTGCTTTTGCAAATGAATACATGAAATAATCCAAAGTGACAACATTCTAAAGAGCCTATAGTTTAAGATTGAGGTGGAGAGCAGCTGGAAATCCTGTGCTGGTAACTATACTACGGGAACTGTCAAAATGCTGATTTTTAGCCGTAGTTTATGGTTAAATCCTCTGTAATTCCTGGGCTAACACAAAGTCCAACGTCTTCTCTGTCAGCACAT
Organism: Lesueurigobius sanzi; assembly: GCA_900303255.1. NCBI lineage: Eukaryota > Metazoa > Chordata > Actinopteri > Gobiiformes > Gobiidae > Lesueurigobius > Lesueurigobius sanzi. The sequence goes on from OMNZ01108633.1 coordinate 10,713, forward strand.
ACAGTATGTCTGATTATTTTCTGATTACTGTCTCCAAAAGTGGAGACAGTATTCAAAAACATAAGAATAATGTGGAAGATTTGCGAATGCAATCACTATACTGCAAAAAGTGATCTCTTGATAAGTTAAAAATACTCAAATTCAGAATATTTAGCCTTATTTAGAGTCATTTTGACTGAATCTGCCAATGGAAGTATTTTTGCATTTAACATACGAAAAGCATAATATTTCGATTTATTATCTAATTCCATGTGCAATGTGATGTATTTTTTCTCAATTTAAGTGTAAAACCCAGTCAAATCAAGGGAAAATAAACTTTTCAGTTTTGCTATAAAGTGCTGCTAACAATGTGCAAACTTACTTATCAAAGCTATAAGGTGATAAGTAAGTTTTTGTGCTGTATATTCCTTTCCTTTACAGCCGTTCACATTGTTAGCAGTGCTGTAGTGCAAAACTAAGCTCCTGTAGCCTGGAGCTGCCCTACCTTCCTGGTTTGAAACTGCACAATAAAGGGAACGGCAACCGAGTTTGACGTACAGTGTGTGTTTGATTTCAAATATTAGTCCTTTATATGGACTTTTATACGACTACAACCAAGACTAGGACAAGATTTCAAACAAACCACCAAGAAGGCGAGACGCTGAAGGTGAATAGGGGGAAATTATTAGTGAATAAATCCTTAAAAATTAAAATTCCACCTGTTTTTTATTTTGGTTCAACAAACAATAAATCAGGACAGGAATTAAATATTGAAAATTCCCTCTGAACAAATCTTCAAAATATTGTTAGTACACATGTGCACAGGGCCGGCTCAGCCTAATAAGAAGACTATGCAGCTGCTTAGGGCCCCGAGACTTCCAGGGGGCCCCCAATAGTGCATATATTTGTACAGGTGTTGTGTGCCTCTAAAAATGTCGAATGTTTCCTCAAAATACCCAGTACACTGCAAAATTTAATCCATCATTGTCTTAGCATTTAACATTTTCCCTCGATTTGAGTAACTCATTTTAAGAAATTTGCCAGCGTGGTAAGCTTTTACACTTCCGTTAAGAACATACATCAACAACATTCTTCTTTTAATTGAATTAATATTGTTTTTATATAATTTTTAGTGTGATTCAATTTTTTTGCCTAATTTTTTCCCCCCAACCCTGTTCTGCCACAAGTCCCGCCCCCGCACATTCTGATTGGACGACACTCCCAGTGAGGCTTTACAGGGTTATGGTTAAGGTTAGGGTTAGGAAAAGGGATGTGGTTATGGTTAGGGCAATGCAGGGGGCGTGGCCATGGCAGAACTGGGTTGGAGGGAAAAAAAGACGCAATTTCCACTTAATTTAAGTACCGTAATTTCTGGATTATAAACCGCAACTTTTTTCACAGGCTTTGAACACTGCGGCCTATACTACAATAGCCTACACACATACAAAACAATTTTCTTTTCTTTTAAAATTTTGTGGGTGCGGCTTATATTCAGGTGCGCTCAATAGTCCGAACATTACGGTAAACAACTTTCCCCACAGGCAGAATTCTTCAAATTAGTTTCACAAATCAAGTGCAAACACACATCTTAAGAAATGTTTGTAGTTTATACATAGCTTTTTGCAGTGTAGTCTACTTCCTTTTACAAACATAGTCTGGTGAATTGTTTCATTTACGGGAATAAACATTTATCCAGAATGACAATGAAGAAGCGAGGGCCCCATGACATAACTCCGCTTAGGGCCCCGTAAATGCTTGGGCCGGCCCTGCGTGTGCACCAACGCCAACGTAAGCTGCAGGTCAGACAACAAAAGGACAAAACCTTAAGCCTGACATTATCTACAGAACCTCTGTTCCAAACTTCACCATTACCATAATTTGCAACAGTCGACCCATATTTCCGATCTTCCTAAACACACGGCTCCTCCACTGAAGTATTTGGCCCAATCCAGGAAATGTTGCTGATTTGGCCCTCATGGGGTCACAAAACTAGGAGAAACTCAGAATTACTTAAAGGGACTCAATGGAGGTTGTCCATTTTCATACTCGTGACTGCCACCTCTGGCCGTCCGCGTAACTGCA
>OMNZ01108634.1:4474-14803 GCA_900303255.1 Lesueurigobius sanzi
GAACTGGTTTGTTCCAGTTTAGTCCTGGTTTAGATCAGGTTTAGACCTTGGTTAGTCCTGGTTTAGACCGAATTTAGACCTGTTCAAGACCTGAGTTAGTGGTTTACTCGTTTGGACCTGGTTTAGATCAGGTTTAGACCTTGGTTCGTCCTGGTTTAGTCCTGGTTTAGTCCTGGTTTAGACCTGAGTTAGTGGTTTACTCGTTTGGACCTGGATTAGATCAGGTTTAGACCTAGGTTCGTTCTGGTTTAGTCCTGGTTTAGACCTGGTTTAGTCCTGGTTTAGACCTGAGTTAGTGGTTTACTCGTTTGGACCTAGTTTAGATCAGATTTAGACCTTGGTTCGTCCTGGTTTAGACCTGAGTTAGTGGTTTACTCGTTTAGACCTGGTTTAGATCAGGTAGACCTAGGTTTGTTCTGGTTTAGTCCTGGTTTAGACCTGGTTTAGACCTGAGTTAGTGGTTTACTCATTTGGACCTGGTTTAGATCAGGTTTAGACCTTGGTTCCTCCTGGTTTAGTCCTGGTTTAGTTCTGGTTTAGCCCTGATTTAGTCCTGGTTTAGTCCTGGTTTAGACCTCAGTTATACCTGGTTTGATTAAAAAAATCCTGCACATTGAACTCTTAATAAATACTTTTTACTTATCAAGTACATTTACAGTGGATATTTTTATACTTTTACTGAAGTAGGAATTTAATCTGATTTACTTAAGTAAGAATATTGAGTACTTTTTCCTATGACGCTCCAGGATCAGTTCGATTTTAGGGTTTCGTGCCATAGATACGTAAACAACAATTAGTCTTTTGGATGCTGTATGAGGAAGGAAGGATTGGAATTGTTATTCCTCACAGGGAAAAGCAATAGGAAGTGAGACTGAGGGCTGCAGAGAACAACTTTCCTCCAGAAGCTCTGACCTGGGGGTCCCCAGATGAATTCAAGATAAAATAGAAAGACAAACTAACAGTCAATGGGTTTACAAGGGAGTGTTGTTAATACAATGTTTACTTTGGGGCAGCATTTATGTGTGAATTGGGGTCAAATAACAGAATAAATATGCAATAATACATACTTAATGGTATCCCCCTGAAATTGTTACAAGAGGCCGTTACTTTTTTTACAGAGGGGGGTCCCAAGTTACCTGATATGGCACTGTGTGAGAGAGAGAGGGGGAGAGAGAGGGAGAGGGACCCGAAAGTTTCCAGAAACCCTAAAAACGATAGAGCAAAGGATAAAATGTTATATATTTTCTGTTACGATGGATATCCATGGTTTGTGGGTACTATACAGTACGTTGTCCATAGACTAACAGTAGCCAGAAACAATTTAAAAGTGGAGAAAAGAGCCGTGGCACAACTCCGTTATCTGTGGAGTCACTGCTGGCAAATACATTTAACATTCTGTAGTGACAAAATGCTTTTATGTGAACGATAATTTCAAACCCTCCATTACTTTATTAAGGAAAAAAATCCCATAATGCTTTGCTATGTGACATCACGATCCTGAATTCTATTGATCCTGGAGCATAGGCCGCTGTGATGGAAAGCAGAGGCCCATAGAGCCACTGGGCCACGGAGAGGTCAAATACACGCTCATGTCAAGTTGTTGTTGTTTCACATTAAAAGGTACACATTTTAACAAAGGTAATGCACAGTGTAATTAAGACTTGATTGTGGATTTTGGTAACATAAGAGCCCTTTTGCTGCATACTGGTTTTAGCCATAAGACCTGGCAATGCAAAGTGTGACATTCTGCTTTCTGAATGGATAATTGACACCATGTAAGCACTATCTGAGAGAATATCTGGGGACAGTGACATGTCATGGAAATATTTATTAAAGTATATTATATTAAAGTATATTAAAGTGGTTGATAGACTTAAGTCGACACAGATTGTTGACATCACTAATGTACTTACCATGTCAACATGACTCCGGACAGAAATGCTGAGATGTAGTGATGGAAAACCCACCAACCTTTAATCCTGCAAACACATTATTCAGTTTTTGGTGAATTATTATTTTTAAGGGGAAACACTGCAGGTAAGAGCAATTTAATTATTATTTTCCCTCAGGTCAGTTTGTCCTCACATATAAACTTTCACCTGGAGACCAATGAGTTGCCTAATCTTCACAACAAGGCGTTTAATTATTGCACTGGTTCAGTCTGTGTGCATATATTCATGACAGGGATTGTTTATACAGTATGTAATCTTTAGCCTTTGAACCCCAAAATACAAGGTAACATTTGAATTTTTACAGAATTTCTTCACTAATAACTAGGTTACTCAAAAGCTAAACAAGATACGATAGGATAAGAAACCCATTAGGTCACATCACTGTTAGGCTGCATAACTTTTGAAGACTTCATCAAATTTGTATAATTTGTATTTATATTATGTATAAATGTTTGCATGGCCAGGCCTGTGGGCTCAAGGACCAGAGGAGCTCAGAGTGGTATCTATATCAGTGGTTCCCAACCCTTTTTGTCTTGGGTACCCCCTGGGCCTTTTATTTATACTCCAAGTGCCCTCTGCCTCGATGGTTTTGATGATCAGTTAGGAGTTGTATTCATTCACTTTCTATTTATTAGTAAAATGACTACTAAATATTCTCAAACTCTCACTGTACAGTTAAATGTTTTAAATAGCTTTTCTTTGAGCATAATAATAATACTTCTAAGCTCTTGTGTACCCCCAAGGGTCCCCGTACCCCTGGTTGGGAAACACTGATCTAGATGACATCATGACAGTAGTAAATATGCCTAATCTAGTTCAAACTGCTCAAAACAATACTAATATGTGTCAAATTAAGTCATATATACTCAGGCTTGATTTTTAGTTTTGTTGTAGAACCATAAAACAGAACAGTAATGGTCATTTATTCAATAAAATACTGTTTATTTCATTGTTTTTATCATTTATTTGAGCTGAAACAGTCACCTTCTTTGGTGCAGCCTCAACACCCACCAGGTGTCAAAAAATGCTTTCTAAAGAAAAATATTTTTGCGGTACCTGTTTTCGGTACCAATTTATTTTTCGATGGCGGTAGTACCTTCATTCTTTTTTTCCGTACCGTGCTGGTATCGTTTAGCGGTGCCCAGCCCTAACGACAACTCTAAACAAAAACATGATGCCAAACATGCTTCTAATGCTCAACTAGACGCTGACGACGCTCTTTTTGCACAGTGTTACCAAAATGCAAACTGATGTGGCTCATAATTTCAGCTTCGTGGGACGTACCTGGATCCGTTGGTTATGAGGATGCTTTCCCTGATCGTTAGCGTGCAATAATACCACACCAGCAAAAAGTTGAGGATTGCGTCGACAAATCTGGAGGCAGAAGCAGAAAGAAGACTTAGTTTATTGCATTTTCATATAAATATGAGAAAAAAGTATTGCATGTTTTCTCTCATTTTATGTGTGAAAAAATGCCAAAATTGCCTACAGTTGTGCTCAAAAGTTTCCATCCACTGGCAGAATGTCAGGGTTTGTAAACTTACATCTTTCATAGCAAGTGAACACAAAAACCTTTATTACCTTTCACTCATGGTCAGTGGTTGTGTCAAGCCATTTATTGTCAATTGTTTGTTTACGCTTTTCAACTAGAAACTAGCCAAATGTCCCTGATCAAAAATTTACATATTGTGCATTTTGAAACAAACATATTTTGAGTCCAGTTTTGTCAGAGAGTCCTGTATTTCAGCTGATGTGAGTTTTTCTTTGCTCCTGAACAATTTTCCTGGCAGTTGTTGAAGGTCATGTAAACTTCAAAAGAGTAAACTCAGTTCTTTTGTAATAAATGGCTTCGCACAAACACTAACCATGAGTGGAAAAAAAGATTTTTGTGTTATCATTCATATTCTATGAAATATGCCCAAAAGATTGACAGGGTATGTAAACTTACGAGCACAACTGTATTTTTGTTGATGAAATCAAAATCATGGGTAGAGTCAGGTTTAAATATATGGTTTTATTTTATTGATATATTAGCTATAGATTTGTTCAGATGGGATTTGGGATATTTTGTTTAGTTTCCCTTCCCCTTTACTTTCCCTTTTCAAGGGTTCAATAAATCAGGCTAGGAACTGAATACTGAAAAATCCCTCTGATCAAACCTTTAGAATATTAATATAAGTACAAGACTGAAAAAGGTTGGAGTCTGCAAGAGAAGTGGATGTTGTCACCACAATGTGAGAGGTTACAATTTCCCATATAGGTCTATGGAGAAACGCTGAATTGGTGCAATAATTACACTCATTATTGTAAAGATTAGGTCATTTATCTGTTTCCACCAGAAAAATGAAACTAATTTTGTTTTGCCTGCGGTGTCTCCCCTTAAATCTAAATGAGTTGTGTTGAATGACCTGTAGCTGACAAAGAAATAGCACGTGAATGAGAACAGCAGCAGGAGGACGGTCAGGTACAGCTTGAACTTCTCATATTCATCTTTGTAGGCGAATCTGTCGAGGACATCACAACTTCACAACTCTGTGTTTTACAAATACACAACATTGTATTTGGAACGGACAGAAGTGGGTAGACTACCCAAAGTATTTACTCAAGTAACAGTAGCAATTCTTAAATAATAAAGAAAATAAATATATAAACATATAGAAATATATTACACAGTGTGTACTGAGTAAAAAGTGTGATTCATGTTTTAGTGGTTATATGTTATTAAGATTGACAAATGTGAAATAATGTGAAAATTCTGTTATTTCCAAGGAATGTGCCATAAAATGGTGTGTTTCAGGCCCTGTATCAGATGCATTAATGATGGTGGCAAATGTGAGGATGAGAGAAATGTAAGCTCTGGTGCTGATGTGTTGTATTGTTGGCTTGTCTTATCTTATCTTACTCAAGAGCGAGTCGTGTTACTTCATTTAGCATAAGATCTGGAAATAGATCTTATGCTGCAGTGTAACAAGACTTTTCCCTAAAATAATAAGCATGACAGAACTGTAGTGAGCTGTAAATTCTTGCTGTAGCATCTTCACTTACTTTGACTGTTTATTCAACAGGGTGACATTGACGTTCCCAAGAACCAGGCTGAGATACAGGCTGTAAAAAAGATGTTACTTTTAAACCTCCTCTGTTCACTTTGCACACATTAGACATAGACAGATAACTTTACGTACCCATTTCTCTTCGGAAGGAAAGCCTCCATTTCAAAGAAGACATTTGGACGTGTTTTAATTTTATCTTTTATTTCATCCACTGTGGTTGAGTCTTCAGGTGACAGGCCTTTGCTACATCTGATGCCAAAATTAAAACCACTTGTTTAGTGACCTTTTCTGATCCAGAAAGTAAATGGTGGATTACCTTTTTACTTGGTAGGACAGGTCATTCAGTTTTTTACGGTGGAGAGAAATTGTGGAAGAACAATCATTTTGAAGCTTAGAAATTTCCTCCAGCTTCTGCAGATATAATTTGTGTGTCTCCTGGACCCAGAACAATAAAACAGTCTTGTTAATAAAGGATTTGCATTAGATTCATTGTGAAGCTTACCTGAAGGTGCTGGTATTCCTTTTCTAAACTTGTCCATTCCTCCAACACATACTTCAGGCTCTGAGACATTCCTTGTAAAGAGTTTTCAAGCAAAGTTTCTTAAAACACACAGGACATTTACACCTGTGTAGTTACTGTGTAGTTCGAAGGGTGTGTGAAATTTCAACAGTTTATTGCAGAACGTGAACTTTGACTGATAGGACAAGTCTTGGACATTGCACTTAAGACAAATTCAAGATGATCTCGTTCATTTGCTGCAACCCTAAAAATGTATTTTATTTGAATGGTTTTAATCTGTTGCAAGAAATAATGTTTCCACTGATCAATAGATTTGACCACTCTGTGACAGTGGCTGGCTGGCCAAGCATAATGTGCAAAGGCTTACAGAAATAGCACCATCTTGTGGACAGATGGGGAGGTACTGCTTTGTCTCAAAATGTTATTACAAAAATAAACATAAAAAATAAAATAATTTGAGTTATCGTCTTACTTACTACTTTTTGGTTGGAGCTTGTAATTCTTGAGTTTACTTTTTTTTTTATTATTATTAAAGCTCTTATACCAACCAAAAAATCCTAAAAGTGCCGTCTTGTGCCTTCTGTGCACGCCAACTTGTCTGAAAAGCAAGAGAAAATGGGTCATACATTGGAAACCATAAACAAAGGGGGGATAGCCATCACGAACCCTCTCTTTATTTATTTTTTATTTCCATCCATGAGTTGTTCTCTCTTTTTAAACCAAGACATGAATTAAAGTCATAACCATAATAAAAATTGACACAGCAAACAACAAAAGAGAAAATAGTATGGCTTTTCACGCAGATTATACTCATCAATCATTGTAAGTAATTTAAGAGCATTTGTTTTTCTGAGGGCTTTAAAAAAAAAAGGGACACTTTTATTCTGAAAATACTCGAGCGGATGTTTATCATTGTCACGACATTGTGACGCATGCGCACTAGAGAGAGACTTGAACAGGCTGCTGTTTGGGTACAGCTGAGAGGGTGAGAGCAGCAGGATTCACATCGAAAGAGAAGAAGTCTGCCTTTGACCACAAAGAACTGGCTCTGGAGTTTCTTTAGACGAGGAAACAGCACTAACTCTTAGGTAAGGACTCATTTACGTGACATGCGAACTACTACTGCTATACTGTTACTAGTACACTAGCTACTCACTGATAATTCTCTCTTCTCACTGGCTAACAAAGATAAGGATTTGCTATTCTATTGTTGAGTATGAGTTTCCAAACGAATGCCTCGACCACCCACAGTCTAGTGTTGAATGAAGGGACTGCAAATACAAAAAGAGACTGTTGGCTACTAAAACTTCTCATTCAACCTCATGATGCAGCAGTCAGTGCATTGGCTTATTATGGTGGCACCGAGAAACCCCTCAAAACCCAGTGCACATGACGACTTCTAAAACCCTCACAGAGATGGAAAACTCCTGGACGACTGAGAACTAACAACAGCCTCTACTGTGAGCCCAGCTGCAGAAGTAACAGAGTGAAGAACTCTTTTATCCCCTTTGTTATTGATTTTTAAAAGAAATTATTGGTATTTTGCTATTTCTTGGTTGCTGCACTGTATTGTGATGTACTCCCTCACCTGTTGGTTTAGCTTTTATTAGTCTGTATGATTGTATATTGCCCCTCTAACTTGAAGTTGAACACAAATTGCACAAAGATTTCTTCATGTTCTCATATTTGTTTCAACCTCTCCCCTCTAATTTAGTACACTCTTTACAGGGTCTAAACTGTGATGTTTACTCTTTTGAGTGCCTAATGTAAAGTTTAAAAGTTCACCATTTACCATCTTTTTAAGGAAATGTGTGCTGCTGTCTACGTCCTGTCCACTGTCACTGGTTATGTCATCACCTCTGCGCTTCTGCTGAAATGTCCCAACCTTTTGCACCGGAGGAAACGGGGAACGTTCCTCAGCAAGCACATCTCCCATCGAGGAGGTTTGTTACAGTGTCTTGTATTAACCTAACAAAAGCATGCACTGGAGATGCTACTGATTTTTCGTTTTTCTTTCATTGTAGGAGCTGGAGAAAATCTTGAAAACACCATGGCAGCGTTTAAACAGTGAGTAAGAAAGACTTGGTCCCAATTCCTAAAGTCCTGAGGTTTTTTTTTTTTGTTCTTGTGACCAGAAGATGAGGCCTGTCATCTGATGTCCATAAAGTTTAGACTGTGACATTGTTGTTTTTGTGTGGTCAGTGGGAGCTGTGGTTCACCAATGAGCAATCGACAACCATGTTGTAATCCAGACAAGTCCAATTTGTCAATAACGGTGTTCAATAGAAAACATGATTTATCTTGTATCTAAAGCAGTGCTTTTCAACCGGTGGGTTGGGACCCAAAAGTGGTTCGCAGAATCACTTTTAGTGGGTCTCGATCCTTTCCTGGGAAACTTTTTTTAAATGTATCCTGAGTGTGTTATTTTTATGGTAAATTTAGCTTTACACTCTAGGAAAATCTGCTTGTCATGTAAACGTTAGATCAGGGACATTTGAGTAGTTTCTGTTTCATTATGATTTCAAAAGAGTAAACTCAGTTCTTTGACAATAAATGGCTTGGCACAACCATTAAAAAAGTGGAAAAAACCTATTTGTGTTATCATTAAAAGGGTATGAAAACCTTTGGCCACAACAGTATATGCTAAATTCAATTCTTATTTGCGTCGTGGCTTGGCATGACAGAATGACGGTGGGTCTCGACGCCAAAGCAGTACAGAACCACTGACTCTAAAGAAGAAACAAACACCTGATCTGTTTGGATAAAGCACTGTAACTTGTGTCTTTGTGCGCAGTGCTGTGGACGTTGGCACAGACATGCTGGAGCTGGACTGTCACTTGACCAAAGACGAACAAGTCGTGGTGTCACATGATGCAAACCTTCGAAGGGCCACTGGGATCAACGCGTACATCTCTGACATGGCGTACAATGTAAGCATTATTGTCCGGTATGACAAGGAGAAATGTTTATTTTTGGGCGTCATTGTCCGTACCCTTTAACCTGTTTGAAGTTCAAATGTGTGACTTTCAAAGTTCGCACCTTTGACAAACAACATGAGCTTGTACTTAACAAATAACTCTGAGACAATAGACCTCTGAGACCATATAATCTAAGTGAGGATTGTAATTCGGAGACAGAATAGTGGATGAGGGTTCATTTGTGTCTGGTGTTTTGGCAGTGAATTCTTAATTCATTATTTAATTAATATTGTATGTTTTTTGTCGAAGAACATAATAATAGAAAATAGATCTTCACAAACAATCATTTTACGAGATATTTTAGAGTAAGGTTGAAGGTCATTTCTGGGATGTACAGACTAAGATTTTACCTCTTTGTTCCAGATATGAGGTCAATCTCCAGCCCATTTTCTAATCAGAGCAGAATGAAATGAAACATATCACAGTTGGCACAGGGGACGTCAGTAAATTCAATACAAAACATGTTGAAATAAATCACATTTAACAAAAACCAAACTGCCTGAAAGGGAGTGGGAAGAAGAAAATATGTTCACATAGTGACACTTGTTCTAAGAGCGAGCGTCCTACAGATACAAGTTTACTCTATCATGGACATGATCTGATATCACCAAGTAATAATGAGTCCAGGGCCAATGTCCAAGTGGTTTGCCCAGGACTATTGTTACAGCCAGCCAATCTGGGTGAACACTTGAGCTGTCATGACAAAAAGTAAGTTTAGGAACAGGGAACGGTCTGCTGTAATTTGATAGATCTATGAGTTGGTTTGTCTGAAGATATACCTAACCCTAAACCTAGCCCTAACCTTAAGGATTTCCATGTTCCTAAACTTAATTTTTGTCATGACATGGCAAGTTTTCAAAGCAGACTGTCCTTCCCGAGCCGACTACCTATTCTGGCACAACTGACCCCTGATTGGCTGGCTGTAACATTAGTCCTGGGCAAACGACTTTGACATTGGGACTCTTAATTATTTGGTAATGTCAGATCCTATCATGGCGTCCTCAAACAGCGTCCCTTTAGCTTCATGTGGCAAAAAGTTAGTAAAAAATACAATTTCCATGAACCTTTTGCAGCCAAACCGATTACTAAAATAATCATTAGTTGCAGCCCTAATTCAGAGTTTAATCCATGTTGTCTGTGCAGGAACTGCCGCCGTACCTTTGCAAACTGGAGGTCACTTTTCAAAGAGGTAAGCAGCTTTTCAATAAACTACCTGTGCTGCCTGGTGCACAAGTCTGTAAATAACTGAGCAAAACTGAACAACTAATAACCATAAGTTGTGAATCTTACCCTCTGTATTATTTTTAATTCAGTATCGCAGAGTTGCTCCTAATGTGTTATTTCTTTCTGGTCTTTAGAGTGTTATTGTGCAGGAGGAGACGATAAAAGGATTCCCCTCCTTCAGGATGTTTTTGACGCGTTTCCGAACACTCCCATCAACATTGACATCAAGACCAACAATGACACGCTCATCAAAAAGGTCATCATTTCATTGTATTCAAGGCGAGGCACTGCAGGGGAACAGGGAGTCAGTAACTTTATTTGTAACCGTAGTCAGAATTGGTTTGCAGTTGAGAGTAGACTAGACAAACAAAATGCACATAAACAAGAAAGTGTAAAATCATATAAAATCATCATTATTATTATTAGAGAGTGCCCTCAGGTTAGATCATACCCAGCAAAAAATAAGGCCAATAAAAATGTCCAAAATTGGCAAAAACTAAATTATGGACAGAGCCAGGTTTAAATGTATTGTTTTATTTTGTTGATATATTAGTTGGAAATATTTGCTCATAGGGGATTTTGGATATTTTATTAAATTTTTCAAA